>PVJD01004756.1:0-129465 GCA_004026545.1 Mormoops blainvillei | reverse complement strand
ACCAGTCAACAACCTCGATGTCCACTGATGGGTAAACAGAAAAAGAAAATGTGGCAATATTTATACAATGGAATATTATTTGGCCCTTCAAAGGAAGAAAATCCTTTAAAAATAAAAAATACAAATAAAAAGAAGGAAATCCTGGAATGAGGCACCATGGATGAGCCCGCAGGACCTGATGCTGCGTGAAATAAACCAGACACAGAGGACAAATGCAGTATGGTCTCACTTCTGGGTGAGGGATCTTTTAACCTTTTAATTCACACAAACAACTCCAACAAAATGGAGATAACGCACTTTTATTTGCAAATCCGGCAGAGAATGCAGACACATGCGGAGGAAACACAGTGTGGGGGCGCAAAGAAGAAAAGCCCTGCGGCAGTCGGACAGCCCAGACACTGCTCCCTCCGCATCTGCGGCTGTCTGGGTTTATTTCCACAGTGACTCGCCATGGCACCAGACCCAAAGGCCCCTCTCTAAGTGACCGTGTTGCCCAGGGACGTCCAAGCTCATCTCAGAAAACAGTAGAAACTCCAAGGCAAGGTGGCCACCTGGAGGGGCCTTTTCCCTCCCTGCCTTGTCATTGGGCTGTTCCCAGCAGAGAGCAGCACACGCCTAAATGAGGGTTTGATCAATGGAGGCCAGGTTGATATTGATGAAGCGGCTGCAGTTTCTGCAAATCACCCAGTGCTCATAGATACTGAAGATTAATCTTTACAAAGACGGGGCAAAGGGGGAGAAAAAAACAAGTCGATTTAGTTTCCGATTATTACTTTCTCCAGAAAGCACTGAAGAGTCAAAAGTTTAACTGATGTACATTAGACAGGGAGACAAATCCAGAAATATCACCCAATTACCCGGTAGCTTCTAGAAGGTATTTTTCATGACAGCAGGTGGGTTTGCCTTTTCTAAATCAGGAAGGAGACAAGACACCACTAAAAGGATGTTGATTTGGCCCACTGCACAAGCACTAACCTCACCGGACAAACTCAGACCCGAATATTTGTCCTCCCTCTACAGAGTGTCCTTGAGAAAACATTTCCACGGACTTCCTGGTTATTTTTATTTATCTTGTATGGGTCTTTAGGAGTTATACTGACTGTTCCTTTCTGGAACAAGATAGATTTTATTTTTTTGCTACAAGGAAGTTACAAATGAAAGTGCTTAGCCTCCCTAGGCCTCTAATTTCAAATATGGGGAGTGGGTACAGGCCAGGATGTAATGTATAGCACAGCTTCACAACCGTGGAACTACGGGCATTAGGGGCCAAATTGCAGGGGGCTGACCTGGGCACTGTGGGATGTTTAGTGGCACACCTGCTCCACCCACTAGATGCCAGTAGCATCTACCCCTCCTCACCCCGACTTGTGACAACAAAAAAATGTCTTCGGATATTGCCAAACGTTCCCCTGGGGGGCAAAATTACTTGCCTATAGTAATGAACAAATACATAACATACATAAGGGTTAGAAAAATGCCATTCAAAAAATCTTCCATATTGTACTCACATAAGCAACAAAACCAAAGTCTACAGGAGTATAACCCCCTTATTCACATCCATGTCACAGTCACAGAACCTGAGGCAGAGTTTTTCAAAACATGGATCATAAAGCAATTTCCTGAGGCCAAGATTGGCTCCACAGGAGTGCGACCTAGGTAGTCGCCTTATGCTGAGAGCGCCCCTCTCTGCTGCTGGTGTCTTGAAATTCCTAATAATTTTTATTTTTAACAAGAAGCCCTGCATTTTCATTTTGCTCTGGGCCCTGCAAACGCTGCCTACCTGAGTTGCTTATTTTAAACTCAGGTTCTTCAATAAAATGACTACTTCAAAGAGATACCTGCACCCCCATGTTCACTCCAGCATTATTCAAAGTAGATAAGACATAGAAACAACATAAGTGTCCCTCAACAGATGAACAGAAAAAGAAAATATGGCATGTACGTACAATGGATTACTATTCAACCACAACCAGAGAATGAAATCTTGCCTCTTGCGACAACATGGCTGAAACTTGAGGGCATTACGCTAAGTGAAATAAGCCAGACAGAGACAGACAAATACTGTATGATCTCACATATATGTAAAATTTTAAAAAGCCAAACCCACAGAAACAGAGAGTGAAATCATGGTTACCAGGGGCTAGGTGGTAGAGGAAATGGGGAGATGTTGGTCAAAGGATATAAACTTTTAGTTATGAGACAAATAAGTTCTGGGGATCTAAAGTACAGCATGGTAGTTATACGAGGTGGACCCGAGAAAAACAAGAATTATCTTCTGGAGGGCGGGCCCCTTCTAGCACAGGCTTCCCCCACTAGGCGAGTGTTCTAGAAACCCATCTGTATCAGTGTACCAGCTGGTGTTGTTGTGAGAGGCTGTGTTTAGCTCCAGTGAAATTTTTTTTTGATTCTTTCAACGTGTTTGCCCATTTCATGATTTATGAGCACCCCTGCCCACACCACACTGAGTTTTCAGTAGTTTTGGGCCAAAACGGCATGACCCCCATGCCCCACCTTCCCTATTCACCCAATCTTTCCCCAAGTGACTTTTTTTTTGTTTCCCCAGATGAAGATAGTCCTCAAAGGGAAACATTTTGCCAACGTAGAAAAGGTGAAACAAAAAACAGGAATGGTACTAAATGGCATCAAAGCTGAGTTCAAAAACTGTTTTGAACAGTGAAAAAAAGTCTCGATGGGTGTATTGCATCAAATGGAGTTTATTAAGGTGACTGAAGTTTAAACATGTAAAACTAAGTACACAATTTTTTATAAATAGATTCTGGTTTTTGGGGGTCCTCCCTTGTAATTAACAATGGAGACGCTAAAGGAGTAGATCTTAAATGTTCTCACTATAAAAAAATGATAACTATGTGAGGTGATGGCTATGTTAACTAACCTTATTGTGGTAATTATTTCACAAGATATACATGTATCATATAATCACGTCATATACCTTAAATTTACACAATGTTATTTGTCAATTATATTTCAACAAAGCTAGAAAAAATAAAACAAACTCAGGTTCCTGGACCCTACTATTTGGCGATAATTCCATCTGCAAGAGATACTTCTTTGATTCTCTGACTTAAAATGAGAGAGATTTCTCTCTGAACTTAGAGTAGTCCAATTAAAAGTAACCTCTCATTTTAAATATGGAAAATGTACAGCAGACACAAAATGGGTTAGAAAACAAAACTCATATTAGTCTAGTAGGGTCCAATGACTTCATGGAAATGAATACAAAAATATTTAAAATACTTAAATAGTCTATTCTTTCCATTTTTACTTCTAAATGAGCTAAGGAAAAAGTCAGATTATTTGAGAAGAATGAAAAAGATCAACTTTTATAAAACCAAAATCACATTCCTGAGCTCCCCACTTACATGTAGGGGATGAAACTGACCTGGAATTTTCCTTGTAGGAGAGGGAGAACTTTGCTGGTTAGATTTTTCTAAGCACAATTTGTACTGATTCGGGTTTGTTGGTGTTAATCACTTGGACTCCAACGACTCCTCCCCACCTCCAATGCTAAACCAGTCATTGATAATGGGGAACAAAATAAGTGTGGCTGGCTCAGGGCAATCGAGGCCCATACCCTGGGGATGGGAAAGGAAGCATATAGACAACTGAGGCATAAACAAAATAAGGGAACCCCCAGCAAAGAACAAGGGGTAAATGCTATTACCCAACCAACATACACCCAGCAGTAAATGCCAAGGTTGTTTCAATATATAAATGCATGGGTCACTGAATTTAAATAATAAGTGGCAGCTTTCTAAAAGAAAGACAAAACAGAAAAGGTCATCCTGGACACAAGAGCGGTGCAGGATGAGCCCAGAGTGACTTGGATATTCAGAGACGATCTTAGAGGCTTTAGCCAGCTCGATTACATGACTCAGAGCCATCAACGCAAACTAAAGGGGGACGTGAGGGTGCATTTGTTAAAGTCAAATACAAACATGTTGCTCCCTGGCTAATAATGGGCATAGCATTTTACAGTTCACAAAGCTCATGCCCATCCATTAATCTTACCATTTGATCTAAAACACAAACTCAGGTAATAACCAAGTCAGGTACTGGAAAGTAAAAATACTGTTGAGAGAAATTAAAGAAGATCAAAATAAATGGCTACGCGTAACAAAGAGTTCATTAACTAGAAAACTCAATATCGTTAAGATGGAAATTCTTCCCAGTTATCTATAGAATCAATGCCATCACACTCAAAATTCCAGCAGAGGTGTTTTGGAGAAATTGACAAAATGACTTTAAAATTAATATGAAAATGCCAAGAACCAAAAATAGCCAAGGCCAGTTGGAGGAAAACAAAGATGCAGGCTTATATTACCAATTATCAATATTCATTGGGAAGCTGAGATAATGAAGACAGTACGGAAATGGCAGAAAGGCAAACAATGGGACAGAAGAAGGAGTCCAGAAAATGTGTGACAAAGACACCACTGTGATTCAACGAGAAAAGACGGTCTGCCACAAGTGATGCTGGGCCCATAGGATAGCAGGATAAAGTGTCAGTGGTGACATAGGGCAATTTGAACTTTCATACCTCACCGGTGAAAGTGTAGACTGGTATGGTACAATCACCTTGGAAAACTGTTTGCTTACATCTACTAAAATGAACATATGTATATCCTGTAACCCAGCAACTTCATTTTTGGGTATGTATGTCATGGAAATTAACGTGTATATCTACCAAAAGGTTTATTATGACAATGTTGCCACAGTTTTAGTCATAATTGCTGTAAACTGAAAACAGCCCAAATGTCCATCACGTGTGGTTTGTTTATACAGTAGAATGCTACACAAGTTTTTAAAAAGTATGGATACAGGAAACAACATTAAAAAAATCTCAGAAATATGTTGCACAAGAGAAGCCACACACAAAAGTAGTACATAAAGTATGATTCTCTTTATATGCAGTTTACTAACAGGCAAATTCCCTAAGTGAAAAAAGTCAGAACAGCAGTTGCCTTTGAGACACAGTGACTAAAAGGGGGCTCAGGTGAGTTTTCTGGGGTGCTTCAAGTGTTCTAGGTCTGGATGGTGGTTACACAACTTCACACATACATAAAAATGTATAAGCTATACACATGATTTGTACCATTTGACTGTACAAGTCATTCTTCATTACAAGAGATAAACAAAAAACCAAGGAAACAGGGTTACTGTGTATTCTGTGACACATTTTCATCCTCAGAAAGTGTCTTTTTTTAATCAAGACTGACTTTGTAAACCTGGATTTCTTCATGTCACTTTTTTGCAGGCCCTCTCAGTGCCTCTCCAGGTAAACCCCTCCCTTCTTCCGAATTTCACAGTCTGCTCACAGCCCTCCTTGCGCAGCAGCAAGGTCCGCGCTCTTCCCGCACTGCATTGCAATCGGCCGAGGGCCTCGCGCCTCAGAGAGCTTTGAATCTCCAGCGCCTGACACATAATAGGTACTCAGTAAATAATGAATACATGAGCATTTACCTTCTAAAAATGTGGCGTCATGCAGATCTAAGTGCCCAGAATCCAGGATCTGTCCCACAGGCAGCTTTGCCTCAGGAACTCCCTATTAGCCTGGCCAAAACTTTCTCAGAATTGAGCTGATCCCCCTCGTCTTTCCCTTCCTCCTTTCACAGGGGTCAACCACATCACATCCCGGGGCCCTCCCTGCCTACCCATGCACCCTCTCCATTTTCTCCCACAGGCACTTCCCCTCCAATAAATTTCTTGCACAATTAATCCTGTTTTGCCTTTTGCATCTCAGAAAATCTGAACTGACATACCTACTACATAGAGACAACTGTTACTTTGTGTGTATTTTCTTACTTTTTACTTTACACATTTAGACTCCCAGCCAAGATGGAGGCATAGGGAGATGCACTTTGTCTCCTCGCACAACCAAAAGGACAGCAACAAATTTAAAAACAAAAAATAACCAGAACCGCCAGAAAACTGAGCTGTATGCAAGTCTGACAACCAAGGCGTTAAAGAAGAAACATTCATTCAGACCAATAAGAGGGGAGGAGACAGGCAGCTGTGGTGGAGAGGACATGAGGCAAGGCAAGGTTGGCAGACCAGGCGGTCCCACATTTGCGTGCAGATAAACCAGAAGGAACAACTGGGGAGTGAGGGAGACCATGCAACCCAGGGTTCCAACACAGGAAAAGAAAGCCTCGAAACCTCTACCGGTAAAAACCTGTGGGGTGTGCGGTGGCGGGAGAAACTGCCAGTCTCACAGGAGAGTTTGTTTGAGAGACCCGCAGGGTCCTAGAACTTATACAAACCCACCGACCTGGGAATTGGCACCAGAAGGTCCCAGTTCGCTTGTGGGTAGCAGGGGAAGCGACCAAGAGCCAGCCAAGAGCCAAGCAAGTGGCACTGTTCCCTCTCAGACCCCTCCCCAACATACAGCACCACAAGGCAGTGACATGGGTTGCCCTGCCCTGGCGAATACCTAAGGCTCCACCCCTCACAAGTTAATAGGTGTGCCGAGACAAAAAAATATGGCCCAAGGAAAGAACAGATCAAAGCTCCAAAAACAGAACTAAGCAATGAAGAGAGAGCCAACCCATCAGATGCAGAGTTCAAAACACTGGTAATCTGGATGCTCACAGAAATGCTTGAGTATAGTCGCAAAATGGAGGAAAACGTGAAAGCTATGCAAAGTGAAATAAAGCAAAATGTATAGGGAACCAACAGTGAAGGGAAGGAAACCAGGACTCAAATCAATGATTTGGAGCAGAAAGAAGAAAGAAACATTCAACCAGCACAGAATGAAGAAACAAGAATTCAAAAAAATGAGGAGAGGCTTAGGAACCTCTGGGACAACTTTAAATACTTCAACATCTGAATTACTTCACACATTTAATTTATATGGTTTTCATTTTGTTCTCTTTCCCTAGTTTATATTACAAATATATGCACCATCTTATGTTGTTATGCTTCATGAATATTATTTATAATCTATAACATTCCATTATATGGAAGGATCATAAATATCTATTCCCCTTTAGCTGAACATTCAGGGTCTTTCCAATTTTTTCCTAATTAAATAATGCAACAATAAATGCCTGTGTGAGAGCTTGGCAAGGTCTACTCGGAACAGGTCAGGGTGCTGGAGGCCTCTCCATTGGTGGGGGGGGGGGTTGTTTTAGGGGCTGCCTGGGACAGATAAAAAAAGTTCTTCACCTGCAACTGGCAACTTAAGTTCTGATTCTGCCACATCCTAGCTGACTGACCCTGGACAAGTCACTGAAGTTTCTCTGGAATAATGTTTCCTCCCCCATAAAAATGGAGAAAATACCAGAGAAGGATCCTTTGTGAATATCAAATTCATGTCATCATTTTCAAGAAATTTTGGTTACCAGGGCTGGAGTAATGGTAGGTCAGTGGGTACCGAATTGCACTATGTAGGATGGCTAAGTCTAGTCATCCTACGATGTAAAGGACAGTGATAGTAGTTAATAATTCTCTCCTGAACACTGGAGACTTGCTAAGAGGGTACACTTCAGGTGCACTCACCACACACACACACACAGAGTAGCTATGCGAGGAGGTGATACATTAATTAGCTTGACTGTAATAATCAGTCACTATGTATATGAAATCATCATGTTGTACACCTTAATTACAGACAATGTTTAATAAAATATACAAAATAAATTAAAAAGGGGATCCCAGAGAGCTCTCTGCCTCTCCACCGTGTGAGGACACAACGAGACACCAGCCATCTGCAATCTGGAAGGCTCTCACCAGAATCCAACCTTGCTGGCACCGTGGTCTGGGTCTTTCAACCTCCAGAACTAGGAGGAATAAATGTCTGTTGTTTGTAATCCACCCAGTTTAAGGTAATTTCTTACAGCAGCCTAAGCGGATCCAGGTAGGGAAATCACCAGACATAATTTGCAATCACCTACCACAGTGGGGCTTTGCATGAATGGCCAGCGAGCAGACCATTAGAAGCAAGAAATAACATGAGGAGGGAGGACTGTAATAATGCTTTGGGGTGGCAGCTGCTAATGAGAATCCTGTCCCTCAAAAGCATTTCCTACAATAAGACTTACAGATGCAACATCAACACGCCCTGGAGAACTGCCCCGGGAAGAGCTGCCCTCAGTGCCTTTCGGAGGACCTGCTCTCCCAGCAAGCCTCATGCAACCCTCAGGGCACCCACTGGCAGAGCCCCTGGTCCACAGCCACTTTCAGGAGGCCAGACCCTGTGCTCGGGGGGCCTCCTGAGCCCTGTCACTGCAGCCGTGAGCACATCCAGCAGCTGTTCCCACCTCTGCTTACTCACTTTCCTCTATATTCTTTCTTTTAAAGTCTTATTGGAGGAGAGCTGAAGCTGGAGAATAAAAAGCAACATGACTAGTGTTTCTTTTTTTTCAGGAAATCAGCTTGAAACACAGTCAACAATCCTGCCAAAAACAAAGAGGAAAATGCTGAAAAGGTTCTTGTCCCTTCCCTTGCTCCAACCCAGACTTGAGAGGATGTTCCAAGTGGGGAAATACACTCAGGGCTCTGGCATCTGGAGTCAGGAAACAGCCCCAGTTTACCTATCCTGGGAGCAGCCTGACCACACCATTTCCCTTGGACCCATCCCCTGCCACCCCACAACCCCACTCCCATTTAGTAACAAAAATACAGCCTTTGGAAGGAGAAGGAAAATGACTAGTTAAAAATAACATATCCTTAGCATTTATTCATCCTCCTCATCCTCAACCCCTCCCCTGCCAAAACAAAAAACAAAACTCATTTAATACGTTGATTTTCTCATCTCTTTTGCATACCACACAATTGGGTAAATAAGTTCTGTGTTCAATCTTTTAACGGGGGTTATTCAATTTACTCAAGCCAATGTGAATATTTCCCCCTGGTTTCCATGACAACTTCTCTGCACATTCAGTCTTCATAAAAATGAGTTATTGCTTTTATGTTCTCATACTCTAAGACAATGGGGAAATTAACATAATGTGGTCATACCAAAAAAAAAAAAATCAAAACAATCAAAATCCTCATATCCTCCCCAGAAATTCATAGACAGCGTTCTGTGAAAAAGAACCAAAGAGAAATGAGGCCTTCCCGTGTGACAACACTGTTAACATTAGAGATTTCATTTCAGATGCATTTAAATGAAGCCAGACCATAATGGGGTTTTTAGAAGTGTACAGTAGAGAACCAAAATGAAGGGGAAAAAGATGGAAAGGCAGGAACCCAGACTCATCTTCGGGCCATGCATCCTCCCACACGGCTGACACGGTCTGCCTCGCTCCCTTCACATCAGCCACACCAGCGCTCCTGCCCCAGGGCCTCCACGCGTGCTGTTTCCTAGGCTTGGAACATTCTTCCCCTGTGAGTCTCCCCAGGCCTGCTTTGACTAGTTCATTCCTACTCATCCTTCAGGTCTAAGCTTAGAAAGGTCACTTCCTCAGCTAAGTCATGCTTCGCCACCTGTCAGCACCAGAGACTCTTCATTGTTGCCTGGGTTTTCCCAGAGGCAGATCTTAAAGGCAGGGTTGCAGGCGAGTGGTTTATTTGGAAAGCAATTCCAGGAAACACTGGTATGATAGTGGAGAAGTGAGACAAGACAGGGAAAGAAGTCAATCTGGGGTGTGCTGAGCAGGTTAATTGGGCAAGTGGAGCTCAGCCCCGCTGGGACGTAAGAGAGATAGCACTGAGCATGCCCCTTCTTAGAGGTGAGAACGGCAGGACAGCTGCTTCCAGTGGCGTGCACTTCTCTGCATTTCCAGCCTGCCCTACTAGGGCCTAGCCCAAGAAAGCCCCAGGCATTGTTACAGGTGCTTGCAGTAGAAAGAGTGAGTACCAGAGGATACGGGCAAGGTACCAACAGCATCTGCCACATCCTCCAACGCAAACAACATAATTATTACTGGAGACTGGAGATCAATGGAATAGGAGACAAGAAATTCAATTCAAAGCCAACAGGCAAGACATGATGGGAATACAAATGAAGACCGGGACACAGGAACAGAGGGAAAAATATAAACTCAAAAGATACTGAAGACCTTGACTGTAGGTCTGGGTGACTGACCGGATGCCGGGGTACAAGTTTTAGCCAAAGACCTGGAGGCTTTATGGAAGGGAGTATCTGGGATCTAACCTGCCATCCTAAAATCCTCCATCATCTCTTTTGCTAGCCAGAGGCACACCTGGTAGGATGGTCCAACCCAAGTCAGTTCCAGTTCACAGAGCAAGGAAGACCAACCTTTGGTCCCTGGTGTTGGGAGTGGCTGCTCCCCCACAATGGTCTTTAGAATGAACTCTCAGCCTCTGTTTGCCGAACTTAGAATCCTAGGCCTCTAAGCTTCCTGGTGGTTCTTATGGAAGAAAGTAATTTGATTAACCATCGATAGGAATGTCCATCATTAAACAGTGATAATAACTGACCAAATATTATGAAACCACTAAAAAATGATGACTGGGGTAGGTATTCATAAAGGTGTGTGCGTAACAAGATCATAACAGCCAACATGAATTCTGTTTCTGGTTTACTCAGCATCTCACACTACTGTGAAAGTTCAAGAATGACAGGCATCTCTGTTGCGTTCCATGCTGGATCCCCCGCACCTAGGAGGGTTCCAGGCACAAAAATAGCCAGCAGCTAACAGGGTGAAATTCACAGGCTGGCACCCAGTCGAAAATAACTCAGCCTATCCTGGGTGGGGGCAAGGGTTGGCCTCCACCATACCCACAAACTCCCTGAGGTCCTGGATTCCCCAGTAGCTGCCAGGAGGGGCTGGGTGATCAAATAGAAAGTGCTGGATGGACCAAACTTTGACCAATAAGACAGGAGGTGGGAGGGAGCTGGCCGATAATGGCTTGCCCTTTAGCACCAAGGTCACGTCTGACAGGCAGTGATTTTCAAGAGCCTCTCCAAAGGCATCCCATGTAGAAAGTTATGTTTCTGCAAAGCTATGGCCCACCCGGTCCCATACACCACCTTACATTTGCTTTCTTTCCATGTCTGCCTCACTTCCCTCCTTCCTCCTGCCTTGGGAAACAGCCCAATCAAGCATCAGTTAAGACATTTTCTATCAGGTTCCACTGCTAGACTGGGAAAACCACTCCAAAATCTGTCACTCACGGAGTGTCTCTGGAAGGGTAGTGCTCTAGTTAACTTCAAACTGTGATGGTGTAAAACAACCATGGTTATTACCGCGCATCTCACCATGCTGAGCATCAGGAATTCAAGCAGGACCCAGCTAGGAAATTCTGCTCCATGTGGTACCCACTGGAGGCATTCAGTGGTATTCACCTGGCTTCCAGGCTGCTCTGAAGGATCCCAACAGCTGCCGTGACATGCCAGGTGCTCGGATGGGGACAGCTGGAAGCTGGGCTCAGTGGGGCCCCTCCCCCTCTCCAAGTCATCTCAGGATCCCTCCATGTGTCTCTCCAGCAGGGCCATCAGACTTCTTACACAGTGGCTCAGGGCTTAAAAACCAAGAGTTGCAAAAGGCTAGAAGGAGAAACTCCCAACTGCTTAAAGGCTAGGACGAGAACCAGCATGGCCTCACTTCTGTGGCTCTATTAGTCAAAGCAGTCACAGGTCAGCCCAAGTTAAAGGGGAGGGGAGACCGACCACCACTTTTCAATGGTGGAATGTCAGAAAGGTTGCAGCCATCTTATAATATCTGGGCACAGATACACAACAAATGGGGAACAGGGGCAAAGTGAAGACTGAAGCATTAGGGTGGAAGGGGCCCTTTCATCCTGTTGGCATGACTTTCCCATGTGCATGTAATACTTTTTATCAAATAAAAATGTGGGGAGAGAAAAAGGGAGGGGAGGACGGACACTGTCAATACTCTGAATCCTCATCTTCTATGGCAGAGAGTCAATAGAAAATGTCTTATATTGATAAATCAAGAAACAGCCGCATAAGCATCTTATTTGGAGTTACAGAGATAAACACTAGAAGGTCTAAAAATGGAAACAGCATTTCAAGCAGTTACCTCTGGGAACTAGGGACAAGGGGAGAGAAGAGGGAATCGGTCAGGAACTGCTGCTTTCATAAGAAGCCCTCCTGTCCTTTTTACTATGTGTACACGTTACTTTGATTTAAAAAATTTAAATGGAGAAAAGTAAGAGAAAGTGGTGATGATTATCTTCAAAGCTAAGTAATTAAACCTGGAAAAAAATCTCATTTTTCTAAGTTAAAAAAAAAAAAAGTAGCAGCAGGACACATAACTATATTCATAGTATGGTTGCACATATGTTTAATTTTTTTAAAAAAGAAAGAAAACACATATATTGGGAAAGGGAAGACTCTAAAGAAATGTAGCTACCAAATGACAGTGGGTAGGTTTCTATATTTCCCAAAGTTTTAGCAATGTGATTCTCTTATTTTCATAATGAAAAGAAATAAATTCATTACTTTAAATAAATAAATTGAAAAGTGATTAAATTAAAATGTCAGAAGAGTCTCTGAGGAACTCTCAGCTACTACACTGGAACCTTGTTTTAATTCCCAAAGCCTCCCAGGTAGAGGGATAGTTCTGTGGGGTGGGGGGGCAGTGGTCTCTGTCCACACACTCTGGCAGACTCTAGCCAGCCAGGCCTGTGGACTTGGTTATAAAACCTTTACAGAAAAGAATTTAGTTCATGTAGGTTAATTCAGCTGATCAGTGACTTTTGTAAGCAGCAAATATATTCAGTTCTGAATCTGAAATGCTCGGTCATTAAATAAATATTTATTGAGTACCTACTATGTGCTAAAGTGCTAGGGGCTAGGTTAAAGTGATAAATGATATATGTAAAAATCTCTACCCCACTGGAGCCATAAATTAGTCAGGGAGGCAGACAAGTTACCTGGAAATTACAATATATCCTGATACTTTGAAAGTTCAAGTGGGAGGAGATAACCTGGAGGACTTCCTGAAAGAGGCCAAATCTAAGCTCAGGCTCAAGGATGAACCAGAGTCCATCAGCCTCAAAAGGAAGAAGTATTTCTAGCATAGAGAATACAATATGCAAAGGGTTAGAGGAAAGACAGAAGATGGTGAATTTGAAAAACAAGTGTTCCTTAAATAAGATACCTATGATCAGAAGAGTAAGTACCAAAGGACTGCTTGAGGGCTGTGGGGCTGGACTGCCTCAACTGGAATTCTAACCCTGCCACTTACAAGCCATGCCAAGGTACTTCATCTCATTATGTTTCAGACTCCATAGCTGGTGTCTTACTCTGTTCAGGCTGCTATAGTAGAGTATCATAGACTAGGTGGCTTATAAACAACAGAAATTTATTTCTCACAGTTCTAAAGCTGGAAAAGCCCAAGATCAAGGCACCAGCAGGTTCAGTGTCTGATGAGAGCCCTTTTCCTGATTCATAGGCAGCACCCTCTCATTGTGTGTCCTCACATGGCAGAAGGGACAAGAGAGCTCTCTGAACCCCACCTCCTAATAAAACCTTGGTGGGTAGGATTCGACATATGAATTTGGGGGCAGGGACACAAACATTCAGTCCACAGCACAGGACTCTTTCTCCTTCCCCATCCTCTTTCCCTCATTTTCCTTCTCCAGACAGCCCTCCCACAATAAGCCACACCCACCCAAATCCTGCATGGCCCGGAAGAAGCCCAACCTCAGTCACACAGCTTGCAGGGATTCAGACCTGGCATTCCCACGCCAGAGGCCATGTGTTAGACCACCAGACTGCACCATGCTCACTGCTAAGTCTGCATCGCGGAATCAAGCACAGTTGTGATGCCAACAACGCACAGGCCTGTAGCCCCCTTCTGGGAAAACACAGGTGAACCAGACCCCATCTCAGACCTAGAGGGGCTGATCCAAAGGAAAAGAGGACAGAAATGGATGCAGCCAATTCTAGCACTGCCTGCTATATTCTGAGGGGGTGTTGCTGAAGTACGCCAACAAGGGCAGGAATAGAGCTTTGGACTCAGACCTAGTCCTAGCCCCGCAAGTTCTGGAGCCTCAGTCTCTTCATCTGTATCACAGCAATCATAGGGTTCATCGCACAAGTTAGGTTACACAGTTGGCTGTGCGTCTAGCTTCTACCAGGTCCTCGGTGTGTGCCTACTCCCTTCCCCCTTGCTCCAGGCCACCTAGCCATGAATGGCAGAGCTGAGAGCCTTCTCTTTAACCAAAATCAAAGAACGTCTACGAAAAAGAAACTACCCCATACCCCCTCCTGCCACCGCCTTAATAGTTCATCTCTAAGTTATTCAACGCAAGAGACTAGCCCAGCTAATATTATTCAAAATCGACCTTGAGATCAGGAACAAATTGGCTACAGCGGTCAGCGATTGGCAAATGCAATCTAAATGCCCTAGGCGGCATTAGAGCCTTCCACATTGACAGGGAGAGTCAATGTGTATCTTGGAAAATTCTGAAAAAAAAATTAAAGGTCACCACATTTGTAGTCAGAATGGATTTTCTTGAGACCATTACAGACTGCCTAAATTGCAAAGACTCTAAGCTTGATAGCTCCTGGTGGGGGCGGGGGACTTCAGGTGAAAAGACCACCCACCCCCAACTCACAAACCTCCAAGCTGCTGTGTGTGGGCATCTGAAGGCTCTCCCGTCACCCATCCCCTGTTGAAATTGCATGAACAGCCTATGATACCCGGATGAACTGGGAGTGCCAGACTGAAGCCAGCCCTCTGTTTCAAGGGTGTGACCAAGCGGGGAAGCCAAGAAGGCACAAATCAGTAAGATGGGCCCAAGCATTTCTGTAGGGAGTGAGTCTTGGGCCAAAGCAGGAAGACCAAACCCCAAGGCCAAGTCCAGAAGGAAAGAGTAGGATCATAACTGGGAAAGAGACTGGGTCAGAGAAACATAGGCTGGGAACCAGCAGGGGACAAGCCAGGATAATAGCCTTGAGCAGCCTCATCTGTGCTGTTTTTTGTTATAGGAATGACAATAATGTTAATCATAGCTTCCGGAATTATTGGGTGCTGTCTGGAGCCAGGCACTGTGCTAAACCTTTACATGCATCTCCTCACTTAGTCCTCACAATGCTGTATGCAGTGGGTGATTGTTCCATCCCCATTTCACAGAGAAGAATGCTGAGGCTCAGAGAGGCTTCTCCAAGGTCATCCAGGCCATCTTAAAACCCAGGCAATCTGGCTGTGGAGCTCAAGACCCTGTCTGTCACTTTATTACATGCGGGAGCTCAGGTGTGTGTTAACTTCACTCAAACCAATGGCAAAAGTTAATTCAGAACAGAAGCCAAGTATTTGCATCCCGTTTTTCCAAACAAGCAAATTAATGCCCAATAAAAGTGAGAAAAATAGAGTTCTTCATGGAAGCTGGGTTCCTGGGAGCAAAATTAAAATTTATATACATCCATACATAATAAAATATATTAGCGTGCATTATTATTCAGTAAGTACTACTCGTCCCATTCTTTCCACCTTGGGAGGAATAAAATCCCCTGTCCCATTAATGTTGGGTGAGTTTTGGCCAATGAAACATGAGCAAAAGTGACAGTGTTCCAGTTTCCAGCTTATGCCTTAAAAAGCATCAGATATTTCCAGCCTCTCCTCTGGAAGCTGCCAGCTTTCACCAGGAAACCACTGCTTCTCCAGTCTGGGCCTCGGCAGGGAATGTAGAGATCAGACCTGAACGCAGCCTACAGCCTAGAGCAGCCTCCCCGGCCAAACCACAGACCCATGCACAAGAAACGAATGCTTATTTTTATAGCCCACTGAGTTTTTGTGGTTGTTTGTTACACAGCTAGAGATGACTGATACATTTACACATGGATATGTGTGCATATTGTGCACGTACCTATTACACGGGACACTTATCTGTGGGTGTGACATGGAGACAGAGATGTAAGGATACCGAAAGTATGTTTCCATATATAAGAGATAGTGTAGGACAATGATGCAGGATTTGGGGAAAGAATTAAGTTTGCATTCTGGCTCTGACACTTACTGGCTGTGTGTTTGGAGAAAAGTCACTTGACCTCTCTGAGTACATTTTCTCCTTTTTAACATGGGGATAGAAATTGTGCCTGTCTCATAGCATTATTGTGAGATTTAAGTGAAATAATACACATAATGAGCTTAGCATAGAGCCCAACACATACTCATTTATTCATTCAATAAATACTTACTGAGAAGCTACATTTGCCAGGCCATTTTCTAAGGTTTTGGAATATAGTTACTAGCTGGGGGGCGGGGTGGGGGTGGGGGAGGTAAGGACAGCAGGGTCAGGAGAACCAGTAGTCATCAGGGAAGAGGACGGAGTCATTCCATGAAGCACTCAGCACCCAACAAGTGCTCGATAAACAGTAACCATTGTTTGTTTTCAGAATAATTAGCATACAAGAATCACGTGTTCAGCGGTAGACAAAAAGTAAATCAGCCTCTCTGCTCCTCAGCAGACCCCGGTCCTTGGAAGCCTCAGCAAACCACAGCAACAGACCCAGGACCTGCACTGCATGGACACGGCCTCAGGCGCTTCTGACGCTGACATGCAAATCCTGCAGTGCGGGTCAGGCTCATGCAGTAGGGCTGAGAACAGGCCGGCCAGCAGCTGTTGGGAGGCTGGAGCTCTGCTTTTCCATGAAAGAAGCAGGTTCCCGGGGCCTGAGCCACACTTCAGAGGCACCAATCACATCAAACACACGCTGCTGAGGGCAGCGAGCAACATGCAGAGGGGCTGGGGGTGAGGTCAGCTGATGGAGACCCTTCATGGGGGTACTGGAGAACCACTGATGCTTCAGGGATCTTAGAAGGTGGTGAAACACACAAGCCTTTGCAAACACATTTAATGTGCTGCTCCTGAGGCCACCTCCTGATTTTTGGGCCTTAATTGGCAGGTTTTTCCATCTCAGAAAGAGCCACAGATGTTACACAGTGGTACAAGTGTGGTCTTCAGCAAGACAACCTGGTTTGCATCCTGGCTCTGTCACTCACGGCTGCCTCCCTGGGCTAGCCACTTAACCCAAAGAGCTACCTCCTCCTGTTGTCGTGAGGATTAAATGAGATAACCTTATAGCACCTTAGGTGCGAATGCCTCACAAGCAAAGTGCTTGGCACAGTACCTGGTACAAAACAACTACTCAGTCCTGGCTCTTATTAACAACTCATTCTGCAAATGAGGACACCAAGCTTCTGACAGGCTAAGCAATTTGCTCGAGGTCAAATGCGTACTCTGACCTTGCCATCAAACCATGGGATTTTTCCTCTACCACACTCTCCTCAACCAAACGTCTCAAACAAACCTCAAAAATCCTCCAGGGATAAATGATGATGTACCTTGAGGCTTGCTGACTTAACTCAAGGGCCTAACAGAGAAATATTTTCTGGACAGGGACAAAGTTGGCCTTAAGCACTATGGATGATAAAGCCATTGCAGGTGCACTTGGGCCTGAGGTTTGGTTCCTATATCAACAGCAATTAGCACATAGTATGCATGAACGCAGCAGAATGAATATATTGGTCAGGTCACAAGCCCAGAGGCTTACAGGGTCTGGTTGAGTAGTGCTGGGGTGGCCATATGTCCCAGCTTGAGTACTGGAAGTCCCACATCCTGGGACACAACTCAGTTCAGGACAAAACAGGACAGCTGGTCACCCAGGTCGTAGCATAACTGATTAAATGAGTACAAAACTGTGCTATCTCTGCTTGTGTGGGTTTTGCATTTCTGAGAAGTCTCATTGCAAGCAAGGGCTCTGGTGCCAGCCTCACTTGATTTACATCCTAGTTCCTTCGCTCATCAGCCATGGACCTTGGGAAGGTCCACCCATGTTTTCCTCACCCACAAAAATTGGCCTAATAGAGCACTGGCCTCTAGGGCAGAGAGGTTCTCACCCCCAATACAGCTGACATTTGAACCCAGTCATTCTTTGCTTTGGGGGCTGTTCTATGCATTGCAGAATGTTTAGCAACATCCTTGAACTCTACTGACTAGATGCCAGTAGCAAATACACACATATACACACACACCCAAGTCAAGACAGTAAAAATGTCTCCTGGAGGCACAACTGTCCCCTGGTTGGGAACCACTGGTCCAGACAGTGTTGTGAGTATAAACAAGGTGATGTGCACATTAGACTCTGGATAGTTTGTTTCTACAGTAACGAACAGACTGAAGCCTTAGCAATAAAGCAGAAAGGTGACAAGCCAAGGGACAAGCAAGCAGGACCTCCGACGGGCCAGAGACCGTGCAGCCAAGCCACTGCAGGGTGGGACAAACTGCAAACGGAGCTGGCCTGGCCGGCAGCCCTCTCCCATAAGCCTGGGTTTCCACGTCAGCCCAGATACCAAAAGTTGAGTGAACTACTCCTTACTTGCTGGCACAGAACCATCATAGAGAGCAAACACCTCTCTCATTAGATATATTCCTTTCTCTTGAATGTGTACGTATTGTTGTAAAGTACAGTTGTTGTTCATCAAATACTGGATGCTTAGTGTGTACCAGGCATACAGTGGTAAAAAACAGACGAAAGTGTCTGCTCTCATGGGGCTTTAACATACCGCATTGGTTTGTGCATTACGTATTTTTAACCAATTGTGCCATGCTGCAGGTCTGATTCTGCTCCTCATGTTTTCCCCCTCACCACTGTGTTTGTAGTATCTATCCATATTGCTATGTTGCATCAGGTCTATTCCTCTAACCGTTGCACAGTAGTATGTATGCATTCACCATGTTTTATTTATTCTTCCCACCCCGCAAAGTCCTTGGTATATAAATCCAGGAGCAGAACTGTTGTATCTTGGGTCAGTGTCACTCAGACTTTAATGTGCACATGACTCAGCCAGGGATCTTGTTAGAAGGCAGATCCCTCTCAGGAGGTCTGGAATGAGACAGAGTTTTCATCTCTAATAAGCTCTCAGGTGACGCTGATGCTGCTGGTCTGGGACCACACAGGAGACGCACATGTCACTTGCTTTACCACCAGGTCTTTCTGGAGAGAGACACTTGACGTGTTGCTAAACCAGTCGACACTTCGAGTACTTGCCCTTAAAAGGTGCCACACCCCACTGGACTCCCTGAGATGGTGCAGACTGGAGGGGCACTGCCAATAGCCGCCAATAACCAAAAGCATTATGTCCCGCCGTCGGTGAATACACATGACCACTTGCCTTCCGCTACCCTCGATTTGTAAGTATATCACAAAATCAGAGCCCCTATATGCTGGCTCAGAGTAACCTAGGAGGGCAGCCAGACCAACCCACTGGCTTTACGGAGGGAGAAACTGAGGTTCAGAGATGTGTAAAAACCACAGAAATTTTTGGCAAAGTCACATTTATAAATTCCTATCTCTTGGCACTGTGTTCCTCTACAGAGCCCAGAAATCCATCCATAATTTACAGGAGTTAGAGCACTTTACTGATTTTGCTCCTTCTCTCCCACCCAGCACCGCCCTCCCCATCTCATACTCCCCACCCTATGCTGCTTTTTAATTCTTGCTAGAACCATCCATTTTGCGGCCAAGTGTTGACTTCAAATGATGTATGAAACGATTGACATTTCAAATCTTGCAGGCAGGATAGAGAATTCTGATCACAGCCCCGTCTGAAAGCTCTCCACATCTCTTTCCTTACTCCTTCTGGGCCAACTGTCCCCCCACCAGCCTATTCCCTCCCCTCCACCCAACATTAATTTCCCCTGATTCATTTTTCATGCCTTTGAGTTCTGCCTTTTCAAAGCAGAATGTGTTTCTGTAGCTCTTTCTCATACCTCCCTTGCCCTCATGAATATTTCAAATGCAATAGTGATATGATCACTCAACCTTAGAGACGCACCAACTTTATCTTATTTATCTTACAGAGCTGCTTCCGACCCTGGGATTAAGTCCAAAACATCCGGAGAGTTTGTTTGGGTTGTTTTTCCCCAGGCTGTCGCTGCTGTGTACGTACATTGTAGAGAGAAGAAGCCTCCCCCTTGCCCCAGCCACAGCCCTGGTCATAGGGCCCTGGCCCCAGACACCCACCTGCTGCCGATCCTGTCAATCCTCCTCAAAGTGAGATACAAGGTGCACTCTTCTCAAAGCCAACAGGCAGGCCTCCTAATGCGTCCCCGTGTGGCATAAACCTCTCCTGACTTCCAGCCCAAAGGCCCCTTGGAAGCACAAAACTAACTCACTAAGTGACCTTGGGTAGGTCATTTCACACTTTGAGGCCAAGTTTCCCTGTCTACAGACATAGGGAACAGACAGGTGACTCTTAAGTCTTTGTAGCTCTAAAGCACCACGTGATGCAGTGTAACAAAGCTCTACCGTTAACTAGCAGTGTAACCCTTAACTGTGTCCACTTAACTAGCTGTGGACCCTCAACTGTGTCTACAAACTGTAGCATGACTTTTTTAAAGTGTATATTGACTTTACTGGGATGACATGGGTTAATAAAATTATATAGGTTTCAGGAGTACAATTCTATAACACATCATCTATATATTGTATTGTGTGTTTACTACCCCAAGTCGAGTCTTCTCCTATCTCCACTTACCCCTCCTTTGCCCTCTTCTACCTCTCCCCACCCCCTTTTTCCCTCTGGTAATCATGATACTGTTGTCTGCGTCCATGCGGTTTGTTTTGGGGGTTTGTTTGTTTGTTTGTTTGTTTGTTTTTGGCTTAATCCTTTCACCTTTCTCACCCAGCCTTCCCTCTGACAGCTGCCAGTCTGTTCTCTGTAACCGTCTACCACTAACTCATAGTATAACTCTTAGCTCTGTCTGCCACTAACTAGCTGTGTGACCCTTAACTGTGGCTACCACTAACTAGCTGTGTGACCAGTATGCAAGATGCGGAAGGTTCTTGGTGCTTCAATTTACAACCCTCTAAAACACACTTGGTTATAACAGCCACCTCCTGGGTTTGTAGTGGGGTGACTGGTTTGCCTGGGACCGAGGAGGTCCCACAGACATGGGCCTTTCAGTGCAAAAACTAGGAAAGTCCTGGGCAAGCCAAGGCTCGTTGGTCACCCTGGGTTGCCATGAGAATTAGAAGTAAATTAGGTGACAAAAAGAGAACTAGTACATTGACATAAATTAGCATTAATTGTTGTGAATTGTTATGTCCATGACTATAGAGGAATTATTTTCACTTCTGATTTTTACAGAATTCTAAAGTTTCTTTTTACCAAAGCACATGATTAAAACAACTTGAAATGGAAAGCAAAGCTGTCATTCTACCTCTCCTCTCAATCCAATCCCTCTCCCCAAGACAGGCACCTGTATGTAGCCTTTTTTAGCCTCTGATCTTTCAAGGAAGACCCTGCCACACTCACCCTTTAACTGCTCCTCTGTCCCCGGTAAGTCTGGCCTTAATAATCAGCTTCTTGCGGAGGGTGAGAATTCCACAGGTAAGACTTTTACAGCAGGGACACTGAGGATCAGAATAAGGAGAGGGAGCAGGCCCTGGAGACCCCTCTGCTGGGCCAGGCATTAACTCTTTAGAGATGTGGGGAGGTGGGAAGCGTGGGTGGCCGAAAGAGAAGCAGCTCTTTACCATGGTGTGAAAGTATTTCAACACCGGACAATGTCAGTGAGCATAAGCTCTCTTGTGAAGCACTCACCGACTTCAGAGGTGAGGACATCTTCCAAGCAGAGAGCCTGGGGTACTAGCCAGACATCTGGACCTCCAGGCAGAGCTACAACTAAAGCATCCTAGACACCTGTTTTGCATCTGAGTCTCCCTGGCAACACGGTCTCCAGGAGATCATGGTCAGCTGGTCCAAGTCAAGGGTCGTCCATTTGGAGCAGGAGAACATTAGCTCCACAAGGCAGATGTAATCAGCTGCACCTTCTGGAGCCCAGGTGGCAGAGGGGTCTGTCGGGCTCTGGACAGGAAGAAGGCCCTACACCGGCTGCTGACTGCCCTGCCTGGTGCCGACGGTCAGTTTCCATTATCGCCACCTGACAGGTGAGCAGGACGGTTCACACTCCTGTCAGCGGGCGTGCCTTGTCAAACTCTGGCAAAGCTGTCACCCACAGAATCCAGACCCAGGGCTGAGAAAAGAGTAAAGCAATCCTAGAGCAGCAAGCTGCCCCCAGGGGGTCTTGAAAGGGGCAAAGAGAAGAAGGGACATTCCATATCCCCATGGCGCTAACCCAACCAAACAAAGCCACATCCTGGAGAAGCTTGTAGTCGCAGAAATATCTGTAGATTGAGAGGCCAGAGAAAATGAATACTAACCTTGATTTTGCTTCTTATTTCTGAGATTCTATCAATTAAGGGTCCTTGGTTGCAAGCAAAAGAAGTAAAATCAAACACTTAAAAGGGAAAACTCATAAAATCACAGAAAGAATAGAGTACCCAGGTAGACAGACCTCAGGAGGTGCCAGGGGTCTCCCTGTTAAAAACACCTGGACCATCTCTCTGTGGTGGTGGCTCTCAACTGAGGCTGCAGGTAAGACTCAACTGAAGAGCCTTTTAAGAACCACTAATGCCAGGACCTCACCCTCAGAAACTGGGATTTAATTGGTCTGGGTGGGGCTATCTGCCTCACTTCCAAGATGACCCATTGACTCTAATCCGAGGCTACAAATGAGAACCACAGTTCTAGAGATGCTACTCCAAAACCAGCAGTACTGGCATCACCATCACCAGGGAGCTTGTTAGAAACGCAGACTCTCAGAACCCCTTCGACCTTCTGAACCAGAATCTGTAACAGAATCCTTAGGTAAGTCTTGAGGAGATAAAAGTTGAGAAGCGTGGGCCTGGAGTGTCATGGAATGACTGAGATCTAACCATTATTACATCCCGGGGAGTCTCTCCTTAAGACATAAATCCCCAGAAGACAAGAATTTGACTGGTCATGCTTTTCACATTTGATTGGCCACTCCGTGACAGAGGAAGGGGGAGAAGGGAATGATGCTCTGAGCCCCAGCAGACCCACCGGCAGGAGAAGGGCCGCCCCTGAAAGGAGCAGGATGCAGGGCAGATAAGGACCACACAGCGACCTTGGACAAGTTCAGAAACAGTGGTGGCAGCCACCCCTTCTTAAGTGCTTACTATATGCCAGGCACTGTGCCACAGACTCAATTTAACTCATGAAATCCTCCCTTTAATCCCCAGGCAGACATTACTATTAACTACTACCACTATTTTAGAAACAAGGAGAGGAAGGTTGAGGGCAGTAGATCTCAAACTTTAGCGTGCATCAGAATCACCCAGAGGGTTTCTGAACTCAGGTCTCTGGGTTCTACCCTCAGCATTTCTGACTCAGTGAGTCTAGCATAAAGCCTGAGAACCTGTATTTCTAACAAGCTCCCAGCTGCTGCTGATGCTGCCAGTCCAGTCACACAATGTGGGAGGCAGGCACTGGTCCTGCAAGCCAGGGAAAGGCAGTGCAAACCAATCTGGTGACTTTTCAGGAAGCACTAATGCCCCCCAAGAAGGCAAGGAGAAATATTGGGCATGTCTCCATTTTCACAGTGAGAAACCAGCTACCTGGCATTTTGCAGAGAAAGCACATTGGAGGAAAACAGGCCCACTTAGAAATACAGTTAGTTACTGGGAATTCTTTGGCATTCAGAGAATCAGGAGAGTCCTGGCTGGGAGGGTGCCAATTTCCTCAGGAGGGGAAAACAGAAAAAATGTTAACACCAGAGCTCTGACTTTCATTGGCAACATGCACCTCAAGTTAGATCTTTAGCAAACTGTGCACAGGGCAGCTAACCTTGGGTAAAGTCACCCTTAACTATTCATCTCTGTCTTGCTAAAAAAGTAAAGAATAACACTTGTAAAAACCAGACTGCCAGGATTCACATCTGAGATCCACCATTTACTGGCTGTGGTCATTAGGCAACCCTTGTTGGGTCTTCTAACCCCATCTGTAAATGGGGGAATTATGATGATCTCTCACCTATAGGTTGTGGAAGGACTAAATCAGGTAACAAATGTAAAATTCACAGCAAAATAGCTGGACTATTACAAACTCCCAATAAGACTATTATTATTATTAATTATTTGGCGGAAGAGCTGAGGTATTAAAATACCTTAAGTAGCTGGATCCCTATCAATAATTGCAATTATGATTCTGACATCTGGCCCTCCCACATTGCTAGTGTAAATGGAAACAGGTACAATTTTTCTAGAAAGCCATTCCACACTATACATCAAGAGCCTTACGAATATTCACTTTGACCCAGAAAGTCTGCTACTAGGAATGTATTCTAGGGAAGTGGTCCAGTATGAGGACCAAGATGAATGCTCAAGATGCTATCACATTATTGCAAATAGTGAAAAATAAAGTGTCTACCAACAGGAAAACATTTCTTAAATTATGCTATGTTCATACAATAAAATCTATAATTACTGAAAACAGTGCTCACAACTTTTAACTGATAATCTATGCTATAAAGCTCTATTTTTGAAAATCTGTATGTAAAAATTTCATATAGACTATGAACTGAATTATGTAAACATATGAAGGGCAAAAGAAATAATTCAAAAGTTATCTGCTCCGAGCCTTGGGATGGGGCTTCTTACGGTTTTATGTATTTTTCCAGATTTTCCTCAATAATCATCTTTAGAATCAGAAGGGCAGGGTAGAATGTGGGACAGGAGATGTCAGCAAACTAGATGGTTAGTCCAGAGAGATTATTTCTGTCTGGGTGTGCAGTAAGTTACAGGAGCCTCTAGTAAATGTGGGTAATAATTCAAAGCAGGGTATAGTGTTGGAAGAAGAGAAGGGAGGTAACGAGGGATGAGGAAAAGCAGTAGATGCTTCCATGCGTTCTTGAGAGGGATTAAGAATGAGGAGAGAAAAGAAAGCAACGCAAGGACTAAGGGAGCAAGATCAGAGGTTCTGGGGTGCTCCCACTTGATTTGTCACAAAACTGGTCATTAGCAGAATAAAGTTACATAATCTGATTGGGAAAGAGAATGGAGAAATAGCCCATGAAAACACAGGGCCTTTTATAGCTGCAAATTGACAGAAGCTCAACACAAAGTGGCTTCATTAAGAAATTAACTCTAGGTGAGGTCTGTCTTCAGGTTCAGTGGAATCACTGTTCTTACACGGTGTGATGAGCTTGCTTTTCCTCTTCCAGCTCTGTTGTTCCGCGGCCTCACTCTCAGGCAGGCTCTCCTCTTGAGGGGCTGAGAGCGACCATCAGCAGCTGTAGGTGTCCATCCTACCAGCTGCGTGACCTCAGCAAAAAGAGAACACATCTTTCCCTACAGATCTAACAGAACTCCTGCAATTGACACTCACTGGCCCAACTTAAACGCCTGTTCCTGAACCAGTCGCTCCAGCTAGGGGGAGAGCAACCTCTGATCTGCCCAGCCTGGGAGGCGACATCCCTTTCCCTCGAGTCACCTGCATAGACTGAAAATGAAGAAGGGGAGGCTCCCCCAAAGAAAAATGGGATGCTGGGCTAAGATAAGGGGGCGTGGAGACTGAGCGAACAAAATCAACGGAAAATCACTATGCAGAGTCTTCCCCCCAGAATGTGAACCCATTACTCAAGTTGCCCCCAGATGATCTCAGGAGGAAGGATTCAATGGTGCCCTGTAGGGAAAGCCAAGGTTCTCAGCTACGGGGAATCCATCCTCCCTCTCTCCAGGGGACATTTGGTAATGACCTAGAGGGAGGGGTGCTACTGGCATCTAGTGGGTGGCAGCCAGGGATGCTGCTAAACATCCTACAATTCACAGAACAGCCCCTAAGAACAAAAAATCATCTAACCCAAAATGTCACCGGTGCTACGGTAGAGAAACCCAGAGCTAGGGTGACCATCTAATATACCGTCCAAACCAGAACACTTTTGAGAAAGGCAAACCCAAGGAAGTATTCATATCAGGGACTATCCCAGCAAACAGGACATATGCTCACCCAGCCCCCAGCACATTATCCAAATAAGAGATGAAGCTATCATCACTGGGGGCTGAGGGTCAGGGGCCACATTTCACCCCCACATTTGTGGTCACAGGACCGCAAAGGTGCACCTCCCATGCAAGGCTTATTTTACCCCTTCTGCCCTCTCCCTTTCCTGGTGCTGAGGGCAGTCTCTGACATCTAATTCTATGAGGTCACTAAAATCCACCAGGGTGGACAAGCCGGCCTAAGGGGAGTCGACCACAGGCCCCTATGAGAAATTGTCCCTGGCATGGCCCATGCTGCAAGGCGAGAGGCAGACTGCCTTGCTTGGTAGAAGAAATCCCACCTCAATTAAACTGTGGGACCCTGATGGGAAGGAGGCAGAGGAGAAAGGGAGTCTGGAGCCTTGCGAACTGCTCCTGACTTTCCCTTTTCTTCTTGGAAGAGCCAATTTCAAACTTGCCTTGGGTCATAAAAGAAATTAATTTGATTCTCTCAACCTTGCTCAGAGTGGACACATGTCCTCCAGTGGAGCATCTGCCGCTGGTGCCTCCAGAGCGAGGAAACCACCCTTGAAATGATTCCAGTTTCAGGACTGGGCCAGATCACTTGCCCTGAAGCCTGAGAAGCAGATGCCTCAGAATTCTCGGGGCTGTAATTTTTGCTGGCAAGTTCCAAAAACAGTTCTACCGAAGGTGAATCCCAAGCTAAACAAGGTTTACCCAAAGAAGCATGCATGGGTTGGACTGGTCCTTGATAAATACCCGAACAGAATTCAGCACTGGCATTTGCCCGTCCCCACTTCATATTAATAAGCAGTAGTCATGATCACTTTTGCTCCCCGCAAGTGCCGGGCATGATCCCTGGGCCTCATTTGTGAGGGGCATATCTAAAGTCTCCTCCCCGTGACTGCAGGCAGAATCTGTGACTTGCTTCTAACCAAGAGAACATGGCAAAGGTGCTGGGTGTCACTCCCTTGATTATGTGTCATTATATAAAACTCCATGTGAGCAGGCTGGAGGGAGAGACTCCCCCACTGGCTATGGCGAAGTAAGCCACCGTGCTGGGAGAGCACCACACGGCAAGGAATGCAGGCAGCCTGCAGGAGCTGACGGAGCTCCCCAGCCACAAGTCAACAAGAAAATAAAGACTCTATCCTACGACTGCAAAGAGATAAATTCCACCAATTGCTAAGGGACCTTGGAATCAGACCTGTCCCCAGCCTAGCCTCTGATGAGACCACAGTACCACCTGACACCTGGATTGCAGCCTGATGAGACCCTGAGCAGAGGACCCAGCTCATCTGTGCCCAGACTCCTGATCTACAGAAAGGCTTCCCATTCTGCTCTGTCTCCTTGTGTGGCAAGGTCTCCTGTCACAAGATGGCAGCTGGGCTATCAACTCCACATCCCCCAAAACACACATCTAAGTCAGAAAGGAAGGGGTGGGACCCTTTCTCCCAGGGGTCCCTTTAAAGCTGCTAAAAGGTTTCCCTCTTATTCATCAGCCAGGATAGGATCACGTGCCCATCCCTAGAGCAACCTCTGGCACAGGGGAAGGGCCTTCATGGGTCACCCCTGGGGCTAAGGACAAGCCCCACCTTCCCCAGGTACATGGTCATCTGATGCCTGAACAAACACAGGGTTGTTTCAGCAAGGACAAAGATGTGATTACTTTTGGATTACTTCAGTTAATATTTCACCTTGACACCCAACACATGGCTGGCTTTGAAGCTTTAAACGATCTCTCTGGCTGCAGGAACAAGGCTGGAATGGACGGGACCAGAGTGAACAGGAGACCAACCAGGAGGCTATCCCACTAGTTTAGCCAGACGTACGCAAGGAGAGAGCAGAGGCCAACCCAGTGACTATCTAAACCTGTTCATTGAAAAATAAAACAATACTGAATATCACACAAAACACATGTATAGCTTATTGAATTATTATAAGGCAAAATCGTTGCACTACTTCTACTCAGTCAAGAATAAAAGTTAAAAAAAAAAAGAGAGAATTAAAAGTTTTCCACCCCCACCCCCATGGTGTCACCATGTGCTTCATCCCAGTCACAGCCCCTCTCGCCCTCTAACGCACTCCCAGCATTTACAGCCATCCCTTCCTTATATTTCTCTCTAGTTTTGTCATCCACGTGTGCAGTCATAAATGCCACAGTTTAGTGTGCCCCAGTCTTTTAACCTGATGTGTCTTTTGGGGGGAGTAAATTTATTCTGAAATTATTTTAACTCTGCAGAAGATGTGCAAAGACAGTAGAGAGACCTCCCACTTACCCCACTGCCTATTTCAGTTTCCCCTAATGTGAGCATCTCGTGTTACCACCGTACCTTTGTCAAAACTAGGGAGCCAACATTACTATTAACTAAACCTTTGACTGTACTTTGATTTTACCAGTTTTTTCATTAATTGTTTTTTCTGTTCCTGGATCCCATTCAGAATACCATATTACATTCTTTTTTTTTCTTTCATTTTTTTCCAGCTTTATTGAGGTATAATTGAAAATAAAATTGAGTATCTTTAGGGTATACAACATAATTTAATATATGTATACACTGTAAAATGATTACCACAATTAAGTTCACACATTCATCACCTCACATAGTTACCATCTATGTGTGTATAATAAGAACACTTAACATTTATTCTTGGCAAATTTCAAGGATATAATACAGTATTAACTATAGTCGCTATGCGGTACAGTAGATTCCCAGAAATTATACATTCTCTAACTGATAGTTTGTACCTTTGACCATCATCTCCCCGTTTCCCCCATCCCCCAGCTCTTGGCAACCACTGTTCTAGGTTCCATTTCGATGAGTTTGACTTTTTTAGATTCCACATATAAGCAATATCATAAAATATTTGCCTTTCTGTGCCTGGCTTACTTCACTTAGCAGAATGTCCTCCAAGTTCATCCATGTTGTGGCAAGTGGCAGGATTTCCTTCTTTTTATGGCTGAATAACATTCCATTGTGTGTATATATGCACCACATTTTCTTTACCTACTCATCCCTCAGCAAACACTTAGATTATTTCCATATGTTGGCGATCGTGAATTGACATTGCTTTTGGCAATGATTTTTTTGGATATGACACAAAAAAACACAGGCAACAAAGCCCAATTACACTTAGTCACCACATCTTTTTGGGCTCCTCGGTCCCTGATGGTTTCTCAGCCTTTCCTTGTTTTTCAGGACTTTGGCAGTTTGCGGGAGCACTCTTCAGGGATTTCGCGGAAGGTCCCTCAATTCGCAGTTTGTGTGTGATCAGGTTGGCACTGTGGGTTTTTTAAATGAATGTCACCGAGGTGAAGTGCCCTTCTCTTCATGGTGCATCTTTTTAAGTTCCTTTTAATCAACAGGTTCTTTTCTATCCCTTTCTCTACTTACAACTGATTGTGGAAGAACCCAGGACATCTGGCTGGTAAGTTACCCGGTCTGGATTTTGCTGATTGCTCATTCACAGCACAGTTCAAAATCTTCCTCTGTCCTGTGATATTGCTGCACATTGGCAGCTGGATCTAGATGCTGAGACTGAGATAATCTCATCATGAGATATAACTCACTCAAAAAGGGTATAGTGTGTCTTGGTTTCCTAGGGCTGACATAACAAAGTACCACAGACTGGGAGGCTTAAACAATAGAACTATATTCTGTCAGAGTTCTCAAGGGCAGAGGCACAAAATCAAGGTGTTGGCCGATTGGTGCTCCCCTCAGAAGCCTCTCAGGGAGGATGTTTCCCGATCCTCTCCAGCTTCCGGCAGCTCCAGGCATTCCTTGGCTTACGGCAGCATCACTCCAATCTCTGTCTCATCTACATATTCCAGTCTTCCCTCTGTGTCTTTATCCAAATTACCCTGTTCTTATAAGGACACCAGTCAGATTGGATTAAGGCCCCATCCTACTCCAACACAACCTCGTCTTACCTAATTACATCTGCAATGACCTAGTCTCCAAGTGCGGTCATATTCTTAGTATTGGGGGCTTAGGGCTTAAACATACCTTTTGGGGGGGACATGATTCAACCCTTAACACAGGGTATCCCACAAAACCCAAAGCACAGCACGGCTTCTTGGTAGAAAGCCAGCAAGAGCCAACATAGCCTGTCTCCATCTCTCCAGGACTGCCTGATCCATCCTTCCAATGTCCTGTTTGTGCACTTGATTTATTCTCTCTCATTCTCATTCTCTCTCTCCTTCTCCCTTTCCTTCTCTCTCCCTGCCTCCCTCCCTCCCTTCATACCTGTTTTCTCTGCTACTAGGTTCAAGCACCCACCAGAGACGAGCTCAGAGAATCTCAATTCCAAATTCCTGTTAGAGAGACCACATGGGCAGCTCTGATCCTGTATTTGACCCTTGGTACAATCAGCCATGGCCAGAGCCAAAAGAATCACATGTACAAAGTTCTGAATCTTACAGGGCTCGGGAAAGGACAAGTTTCTGACAAGGGAGAAATGATCGACAAAGAAAACAGCTGGCGAATGAAACGGCATTCCTGGTAAAGTACGCAAGAGACAGCTATGTTTCAAAACACAAAGAAAATCCCCCCTGGATTCTCAGGACTATCCAAAAGGAGTTCAAAAGCAGCTGAACACATGGAAAAGCACAGAAAAGGCAGAGTGGAATGAGAAAAACACTGTTCTGTGACACCGGTTCAACTCCATATCCCATGTCTTTGTGAACATGGGTTACATCTATGTGCACACTGTCCCCTTCCATTGTCCTCGTCCTCCTGGACCAAAGTTTTAGTTGGTGGAGTCCGGCCTCACTGAAATGAACTGTCTGCTTCAGCTCAGGCTGCCATCACAAAAATACCATGGACTGAGGGGCTTACACAGCAGACCTTTATTTCCCGCTGTTCTGGGGCCTGGGAGGTCTGAGATCAGGGTGTCAGTATGGCTGGGCTCTGGGGAGAGCCCTCCTCCTAGTCTGCAGAGCCGACTTCTCATTGTGTCCTCACAGGGCAGAGAGAGAGAGACAGCAAGCGAGCATGTTTTACATCTTTTAAGGGCATTAACCCCATTCCTGAGGGCTCCACCCTCAAGACCTAATCACCTCCCAAAGACCTCACCGCCTAATACCATCATCACCTTAGGAATTAAGCTTCAGCATATGAATTTGTGGGGACACCAAAGTCAGTCCATAGCAGACAGTGAGGGAGCAGAAAGCGTGATGAGATTCATCCCTGGAAGGGCTGGCGCTGAACTCCATCGCCAGGAGCCAAAAGATACAGCAATAGCTGGGGTGAAGGCTTAGGGAATGCTGAGGGTGGCAAGCAGCTCAACAAGCAGTTTTCCTCAGCTTCAACTGAACCCGCTGCATTATTCGCCAGGCTTGTGGGAGGAGTCATCCAAGACAGAATGGATCGGCTTCTAACTATGTCAAGGCTGTGAGAGGCAGGACTGGGCTGCTGTCTTCCTCCACAGAGCCTGCAAGGTGCACCAGGAAGAAGTGATTGCCCAGGCATTCGCTACCCCTCTCCACACGTGACAGACAGAGTGATATTTGACTATGTGCTAGTATCTCACTATGGTAACATCGACTTATTTACTCCTCACCCAAGCTCTGTGTTATCCCCATTTTAAAGATGAGAAAACAGAGGCACAGGAAGTTTAAGTAACATTCCCAAGACCACTCAACCAGTAAATGGCATATCTATCTGGCTCCAAATCCCTGTGTTTTCACACCAAACCAAGTTCTTTCTTGGATAGCACTGGTTGAAGGAGAGCAGTAGGGAAATGACAGATGCTTTCAGCAGATGTCTCAGAAATAGTTTGTCACAATTTTTACTGTTACCGACTCAGACTTAAGAATAAATGCAATTGGCTGCATAATGATTTTCAGTAATTCTCCTCCCCTTCCTTTTACCCTGCGGTTCCATGAGGTAGTCAGAATTTTTTCTGAATCACATGAAAAACAAATCTGACTTGCCGAAGCAAAATACACACACACACACACACACACACACACACACACACACACACGCACACAGTTTATTAACTTATACCCAGAGGTAGATTCAGGCATAGCTGGATCCCAGCACTGACGATGCAAACAAGAGCCTGTACTTCACCTCTGAGCTCTTTTTCTCCTTTGTGATGGTTTCATTCTCAGACAGTTCTTCCCATACACTAGCTCTTCCCAACAACTTTCAGCTTATATTCTGCCAACTCAGAAACCCCAATGGACAGACAGTCCCTGCAAGTCTCAGAGCTGGTGCTCATTGGCTTGGCTTGGTCACACCAATGGGTCCATGCCTAAATTAATCACCATGGTTAGGATGCTGGGTAAACTGATGGTCCAGAACTGGATCACATGCCCCCTCTAAAAAGGCAGGTGAGAATCATCTCTAACAAACCACAGAGCCTGGAAATTAGAAAGAGAGAGGAGTGATATTCAGAAGAGTTCATCATTAGCATGGTACAGGGACCCACCAGTCAGGATGAATACCAGCTATAAATAATCAATGTTGCTATACCTGTGTGTGCTGACTAAACATCAAGTCTAAGGAGCAATGATTACCCAAAGTAAATATTGCTCTTAATGGAAAAGCAGTGGATAAATGTTGAACAAACAAAAAGTACAGACTTCCTCTGCAGGGCTGCTTGGTATATCCTTCCCTCATCCTTGTTCACGTGGCAAACTCTTATTCATCTTTTAAGACCTGGCCAAAGAAGCTCCTCCTCTGTAAGCTTTTTGTTTCCTACCTCACTCTGCTCCAAATGGTTCATTCCTTCACTCAGGTCACTTATAGGCCTTATTGCTGCCTCTACAATATCACCTTTCATACACTGTCCTAGTTTTGGTTTATAGTCTATGAGTTCCTAGGGCTGGACCTGGCCTGTCTCCTTCATTATCTCCAGTATCTAGCACTGGACCTTTCACATGGAAAATGCTCAGTTAGCATTGGCTGGTATGGCTGAGTGGATTGAGTGCTGGCCTGCAAACTGAAAGGTTGCCAGTTCGATTCCCAGTCAGAGCACATGCCTGGGTTGCAGAACAGGTCCCCAGTTGAGGACATGCAAGAGGCAACCAATCAATGTATCTCTCACACATCTATGTTTCTCTTCCTCTCTTTCTCCCTCCCTTCCCCTTTCTCCCTCCCTTCCCCTCTCTTTAAAAATAAATAAAATCTTAAAAAAAAAAAAGAAAGAAAGAAAACGTTCAATGAGCATATATCATGGATGAATGAACAAGCCAATGAATGAATGAGCAAACAAATATGTAAGCTCCCTCAAGGAACCACAGGGTAAAAGGAAAGGGAGGAGAATTACTGGAAAAAGAAAGCTTTCCTACAAGGAAAAGGTAGAGCAAGTCAGATAAATCAAAAACAGTATTCAGTACAAAATTAAAGTTTAAAAAGATGAAGGAGCTTCCCCAATTTTGCATAACTAGTAAATAATGAAGATGACTTTTCCCAAACACCATATAGTAGAAGGAAGAAGGGGATTTCTGCAAAAACATCAGCTTAATAACAAAAAGTTCATCTTCAGTGGATAGGGTTGGAGTTAGCCTGTGGATGCAAGTATGAAAATTTAAACAAGGTGGCTGGTATATCCATCAGGGACTCCCAGTATGTTCCTGTCACCCCAGTAGGAAGCAGAAAACCCAATGTCAAGTTAGCAAAGAGAAGACTCCCAGGACCCAAAGGGCTTGGAAAGTCCAGGAGTTCCCAGTGCAATCTCACATGTCCTGGTGCCTAAAAGAAGGATACACCAGCTTTATCTTGACTAACTTCAGTGAGAAAGAAAGGGCTGGTCCCTTAACATAAGCCCCAATTGCCTTGATCTCTTGTGGCTGTCACTTTATGCCACCCGTGATTAATACTGCAGTGTGGCCACACAGCAAACTCTTACAAGTAACCCTTCCAGCATAAATGTTGAGAAAGCCCAGACTTCTCACAGTTTCATATACATTTTATTTTTTTAACCATCCACTATCCATTTACTTAGTTGTCTAATTCTAATATGCATATACAGTGTATATACATGTGTATATGTGTTTTAGATGTGTTAACTTGTACCACATGGGGAACAGTTTTATCAACTAGGGCACAATGGTTGTATACATTTTACCATTTCTATTGTTTTGCCTTTTCCAGAATGTTATATTATTGGACTCATACATTATGTAGCTTTTTAAGAATGGCACCAGCCTTGGCTGGTGTGGCTCAGTTGATTGGAGTGTCATCCCATAACCGAAGGGTTGTGGGTTCAATTCCCAGTCAGAGCACACACCTGGGTTGAGGGTCAGATCCCCGGTTGGGGCGCATACCATCTCTGGTCCAGGCACATACAGGAGGCAACCAATCAATGCTTCTCTCTCACATCAGTGTTTCTCTCTCTCCCTGCCTCTCTCTCTAAAGGCAATGAAAAAATGTCCTCAGGTGAGAGGAAAAAAAAATGGCAGCTTGCTAGCTTCATATACACAGGCTTTAGATTTCTGCTCAGTTGGCCCTTGATAAGGCGTGTGGCCAACCTCATCACAAAAAGCAGCTTCCTCCCTGGGCTTAAAATTAGAAGCCCCAACTGCCAGCTGTTGGATACAGAGCTCACTGCCTCTGAAATTCCCCGCCCATTTATTTTCTGCAGGAACATTTCAAATTATCAACTGCCCTCCCATCAGCTGGGCTGGAGAGAGGGCAAAAGGCAACAAGAGGGGCAAGCCAGCAGGTGAAGAGGTGAGTGGCTGAGGAATCACCCTGGAGACAGTGGAGCCGGCTGGTCGCTGGAGAGCTCCCTACCAGCCAGTCTAGAACTCAGATGCCCACAGAAAACAGTGGGACTTGGCAGAATTAGAGACAAGATCTAGAGCCAGATTCTGAACTGTGATAGGGCCCATAACATATCACTTTGTCTAAATGACTCATTTTGATAATCAACACATCCAAATTCCCAACCTCTGAGAATCACACTGAAATCAAAATGAAAGATAATACATTACTATTCTTGGAATAAAGTTATAAATAAAGATGGATAGATGCTATAAAAATGTATAACGGTGGATCCAATTGGTTGGGGGAGAGGGAAGATCCAGATGGGTTTCCCTGGGGTTGTGACATGTAAGCTAAGGCTAGAAGGACAACATGGAGGCCTCCAGGTATAAAGCAAGGGAAAGCATTTATACAGTGGCAGCAACATGTGCAAAGGCCCTGGGGTGTTGGAGGAACTAGGATGTTAAGAGTGATGAGAGTGTGGTGAGAGAGATGAATTAGGGAGGCAAGCAGGGGTTAGCTCAGACGGGACTGGATAAACTCTGTTAAGTACTTTATATGCTCACAGAAATTCATCAACACTACACAAGATACTAATATTTATTTATGTGGTTCTACTTATTTGGGTTTTTTTTTCCATCTTCCCCACTAGCGTGTAAGCTCCATGAAGGTCCCCAGGAGAACTTTGGTTCATGGCTCTATCACTGGCACCCAGAAATATGGAATATCCTCCTACTCGTCCCCACACCTATGACCCGTGACCTCACCTAATTAAGAAGCTAAACAAAGATGGTCGCTTTCTACAGTGATTATTATCAGGGTTCCTCAAGACTACCCTCAGTCTGGGTGATATACTAGAAGGCCTCAGTGAATTATAAAAGCCATGATACTCACGGTTATGGTTTATTACAAGTGAAGGATGCAGATTAAAATCAGCAAAAGCAAAAAAAAAAGTGTATAGGCCAGGTCAATATGGTAAAATAACAGTTCTCTACCATCTGCCCCCCAAAGAACCCCAATTTAGACAACCACCCATGGACCAGAGCCTTTGTGAAAGCCCAGGTTCCCAGGGAAGAAGTTCCAGCACAACCCTGGGAAGAAAAAAATCCAAGACTGGATGCTCTGAGGAAGATGAAAGAAACTATTTCACTTTATCCACCTCACTCCTCCCCCAAGGCAGCACAGCTCACTGCCAAAAAGAACTTCCCGGACTGTGATTTCTCCCCAAGGGGAGTGAGGGCAAGTGAGGGCCCAGTGTCCCCCGCTATGCGGGACACTGCCAAAGGGACCCACTTGTTTGCCCCATCCAGAATACAAAGGGTGCTGTGCCACTCAGGGCCTGGGAGAACAGCATCCGGGGCCCTTACTGGGTATCCGAGGGACACAAATCCTACTAGCCACACTGGATCCATCAGGAAACCTGCCTGGGAGCTGCTGGGGATGGGCCCACCTGCAGATCCCCCTAACTGGACCACAAGAGCCCCCAGTGCTCAAATGCCTCACCCACACCTCCCACCCAACGGCCGGCTCCCTGTGTGCACCCCCAATGGCCATGAGAGCAAGCCTTCGCAGACACTTTGCTTTGATACTCAAAGTACAACCAACAAAAGCAAAAATGAACAAGTGGGACTACATCAGCTAATAAGCTTCTGTACAGCAAAAGAAACCATCAACAAAATGAAAAAGTAGCCCACGAAATAGGAGAAAATATTTGCAAACCATATTATTTGATAAGGGGTTAATATCCAAAATATGTAAGAAACTCATACAACTCAATTTTTAAAATCTGATTTAAAAATGGACATAGGACCCGAATAGACATTTTTCCAAAGAAGACATATGAACAGCCAACAGGTACATGAAAAGGTGTTCAACATCACTACTCATCAGGGAAATATAAATCAAAACCACAATGAAATATCTGTCAGAATGGATATTTTCAAAAGACAAAAGACAACAAATGCTGGCAAGGATGTGGAGAAAATGGAACCCTTGTGCACTGCTTGTCGGAGTGCAAATTGGTGCAGCCGCTGTGGAAAACGGTGTGGAGGTTCCTCAAAAAAGTAAAAACTGAACTACTATGTGATCCAGCAAGCCCACTCCCGGTATCTGGGTACATAAATGAAGGAAATAAAATCAGGATCTCAAAGGGATATCTGCACTGCCAGCAATACCCACAATAGCCAAGACATGGGGACAACCTAAATGTCAATGGAAGGATGAATGAACAAAGAAAATGTGGCGTGCATGCGTACAATGGAATATTACTCAGCCGTAAGAAGAAGGAAATCATTTGCAACAACAAAGTAGAACCTTGAGGGTATTATATTAAGTGAAATGAATGGGATGGAGAAAAATAAATCTCACTTATATGTGTGGTCTAAAAAGTCCTAACCCACAGAAAATGAGAGTAGAATAGTGGTTGCCAGGGCTTGGGAGTGGGGATGGGGATATGTTGGTCAAAGGGTATAACCTTTCAGTTATAAGATGAGTAAATTCTGGGGATCTAACATGAAGCATGGTATTTATAGGTGACAGGACTCTACAGTATACTTGAAAGTTGCTAAGAGAACAGGTCTTAAATGTTCTCACCACAAAAAGAAAAGGTAATTATGTCAGGTGATTGAGGTATTCAGATTTTATTTGTTAATCACTTCACAATATTTGTGCATAAAATCATCACTTGAAGCATATGCAATGACCTATGTTGATTATACCTCCATGAAGCTGGAAAAAAAATTTTTTTAAGAGGACAGAGTCCAAGAGAGACCAGACACAAGCTTCCAGTTGTCCTCTTCCTGGGAAGTCCTATGAACAGCACTTAATTCTCCAGTGAAGGATGTGTGACAACACATATGAAGTATTACCAACCAAAGCGGTTCATCCAAGCCTTGTCCAGGGTTTATATTGAGAGGTGGTGACGGGGGCTGGAGCACCCGCATGGCTGATCTCAGTTACTCAAGTCTCCAGCCTCGCTGTGGTCACCCTGATACCACAGGCCCAAAGCCAGAGGCACAGATAAACAGGCATTCACCACAAGTTACCTTTTAAGCATAGTTTATCTGACATGTCCCAAGGGCCCAGGTAAACAAAGGTGATTGCTGGGGGGAGGGGTATTTAAGGGGTCTAAATGGTTATGGAAAAAAATACAATAAAGATTACATTTTTTTTTAAGACTATTATCAGGCAGAATATGACAAAGATTTTGAGGTTATCTCCGAGCAGCCAGCCACGAGCCAGACCTTTCTTTAAACTGGGCAGGACTTGGACATCCCAGACATGCTGAGTCAACCCTTTATTGTGTAAAGACAACATACAGATGAGAAAGATGCCATACTCTTTAGCTTCCGGGTAGCAGAGTAAACGAATGGAGCCAGGTTGAAAGAAGGCAGGTGCAGGTAGAACCTCAGGCCACCTCTAGCCCCGCCCTTCACAGGACCTGCCTCATGGGCAACAGGAATATCATCCCTCCCTGGGGCACTTGGGGGCTGATGTCCCTCGGCAGGCCACAGAGCGGCCCTCCCGCCCCACACGCACACCCCGTTGTGCCATTTATGAGCCTATCATAGGTCAGGTTTTCAGGAAGACAACCACAGGGATGGAGGTCTGTGTGCAGGAGGCTTACTGGGGAGCGGCACCTGCGAGGAGTGAGGGAAGGAGCACTGGGCAGAGGGAAGAGTGGAGCCATGGAGCAGAGGCAATGCCACGGAGAGGCTTGAATCTGGGACATCCCTTCAGATGTCCCAAATCAAGGCAAGGGTCATGGCCTTTGTAGCCCTCAAGGATCAGTCACTGGACATGATGCCTTGGGAGGATGGAGGATTTCCTAGAACTAGGTATCTTCCTTTGGCTAGAAAGCACAACTTGGCTCTGAACTGTCAGCAGCCAATGCTCCAGGCAGGGGTGGGCGGGGACAGCAGGGTTCCAATCGTCTTCCATAGAGGGCTGCGTGGTACAAAGCTCAAGGCCAAAGAGGGAAGAGAAAGCTCTGAAAAACCTTGAATTAATTAAGGATTAAAACCCAGGTTGACTTGCAAACACTGAGCTGTTTACACAAGGACCAAGTTTTAAACCACAAGGTTCTTGGTTTACCTTGACTTGGCATGACTGAGGGTTCTCACACTGGAGTAAAAGGGGGCTGGCATGGATCCATGATAAAGAAGAAAACTGCAGGATAAAGAAGTTCAGGATAACAAAAGAAACACACCAGACCTTGTGGATTGGAGCAATGACTATGTGGTAGTTTACTGTGTCTGAGCAGAGAATCTCAGTGGCGCCGTCAAAAGCCCCGACGGTGCAATAAGAACAAGGGGGCCACAGCATCTGTGAATGGTCACTAAGCTCCATCAATCTGCTCTGCCTGAATTAGATAATGTTCCCTCCAGGAAAAAGAAGAAATCTTTCCTTTTAAACTGGAAGACATAGTATTATAAAAGCATGCCCTCTTTGCTCAGCAATTCTACTGCTAGACATTTATCGAACAGACAACGACATTCATGTGCACCAAGAGGTATAAACAAGCACAGATTGTGGTAGAAAATGACAACAAACATCCTGAATGTTCACCATTCAGGGAACTGAGAACTGGGTAACTAATTTATACATATCCACACACCAGAATATTACCCAGCCATGAAAAAGAAAGAGGTAACTCTGTATGTACCAGTATGTAACAAAGATACATTGTTATTGTTAATTAAAAAATCAAAATGCAAAATACTGTGCATGGGGAGCTATCATTTATATTTTTTAAAAGTAGGAGGAGGCCCTGGCTAGGTGGCTCAGTTGGTTGGAGTGTTGTCCTATACACCAAAATGTTTCGAGTTCGATTCCCTGTCAGAGTACATACACATAACTTCTGGTTGGGGCGTGTACAGGAAGCAACTGATCAATATTTCTCTCTCACATCAATGTTTCTCTCTCTCTTTCTCCCTTCATCTCTCTCTAAAATCAATAAATATATTCTTGGATGAGGATTAAAAAAAAAACTAGGAGGCTAAATATACATTCATTGTTCCGTACAAAGAGGCTATCTTCTGGAAGGCTTTAAGAGAAGTCAACAACATTTGTTACCTTCGGGAAGGGGGAACTAGTGGTTAGGATGAAAAGGAGGCTTCCTTACACTGTACGCTTTTTTATACTGTTTAAGTTTTTGCCATATGCACATATTCCCTACTCAAAAAAAAACTTTTTTTAACTGAAAACAATGAAAAATTGGATAGGCATGCAAACTAAATTAAGTAGCCATTTCTATAGTTTCAATACGCATTTAAATTTGCAAGTAGCCTGGACTTCAAGGTTGATTGGCTGTAAATTAAGAGCCTCGGCAACTTCCTTTCACAGCAACAGATGCTGACATTGTTCCTGTGATTTTTCACAGATGTTTGCCTTCTAGCATCTTTGAAATCGGATTTCTCTGTCATTCTGGAAATTCCAAATCTCTCATATCAAATCTAGATGACAGGAAAATTCAAAACCGTTATCACATTTCGAAAGGGTTTTTAAGTAGCAGCTGACAATGGGAAGGAAGACATTTTTAAGGAGGAGCTGTGACGTCTCTTCCACATGCCTCTATTTCCCTGGCTGGGCTACCTGGACAGGAAGTCTGCATCAATATACAGAGGCAGCCTTTGGAGTCAGAGCAGCAATGGAGTCTAATTTTGGCTCCACCTCTCTGCAGCTGTGGGACTTTAAAGCTTCCCTCCTCTCGGACCACTCCCACAAGCATCCTTTTTCATGTCTTCTTGCTTTGCGACATCAGGGACTCCCACAAAATTCCCAGGTTTACTCCCTGTTGAGATATTAGGCAGAAATGTCCCCCAACCCAGAACTCTCCTGACTTGTGTCTCCTCCCATTAAGACCCCGCTCTACCTAAATGACAGCAGACAGGAATATTACTCACCAATGAAAACCAAACCTCTGCTGATTGTGCACCTTAGGTAATGATGCCGACACGCATCGAGCACTTACTACAGTAGGCTCTCCACGGGCATTTCACTGCGTCAGGCCATAAACACTTCTCAACAATAAAAGGGCACTCGTATTATTCTTATTTTATAGATGTGGAAACTGGTCACCAGAGGTGATTTAACTTGTTGAACATCTGAGTGGTAGACCTGGGAATCAAATGGGCCTGAACCCCAACTGCAGGCACATCTTAAGGTCAAGCTAGGTCTCCCCATTTTGTTACTATTAATAAGGTGTTATGCTCCCTGGGTGAATATGATGCAGTGGGTAATTCTGCTCTCATGGCTGAACGCAATTATTTGGGGAGGCAGCACTTAAAAAAAAATGGTGCAGAACGGACAACTCAAGGCATGTCTTGGAGTGTTTATTTCCCCATCTGTCAAGGGATGAGAGAGACAAGGAAGACAGAGAGGGTTTAAGGTGGATTTTTGGAAAAGGAAGTACTGTGGACCAAATGTTTGTGTCTCCCCAAAATTCGTAGGTTGAGGTCTCTAATCCCCAAAGTGATGGTATTTGGAGGTGGGACCTTTGGGAGGTGATTAGATTTAGATGATGACACGAGGGTGGTGTCCCATGATGGGATTAGTGGCCTTATAAAAAGAGAGAGACTGTCTCCCACCATGAGTGACTCCTCCAGCTCTGTCCGCAGGACCACTGAAATCACAGATGGGAAATTCTGTAATAGCAGATCCAACTTCTAACCTCCAGTGATACCCCAAAAGTCCCTTTCCCACCTCCCCAGTTCTCCTGCATTTCTCAGTTCCCCTAGAACAAACCCTAGAAGATCCCTCTGACCCCAGACAGCTGATATGTCCTTGTCCCTCCCCCAGCGCCAAGTCTCTCAACCCTTGTCAAGTAGATTAACTTAACCCTGTTTCCACTTTGCAGCTGTCTCCACTCTCTTTGTTCCCCAGAATTTACATCATAAAAGTTCAAGAAACCAGGCAAGATAAGAGCTGGGCTCTCCTTAGAAGGCTGAGAAGATTTCAGACTCTCTCAAAAGAAGTCTTTCTCCCATGGAGACAGCACTTTTGTGCCAGGTACCTAACTACATAGAACTCTGAGATACAATAGATCTTGTCACCTATTAGGGAGATGATTAAGGTAATTATTGTTTAGACCAGGGGTTTGCAAACTATGGTCTGTAGGTCAAATCCATGCCATATTCCTGTGGCCTATAAGCTAAGAATATTTTTTACATTTTAAATGGTTGGAGGGAAAAAACCCACAGAGGAATAGCATTTCATGACATAGAAATTACATGAAATTCAAATTTCAGAGTTCGTAAATGAAGTTTTACTGGAATATGGTCACTCATTTGCTTATGTATTGTTTGACTGCATTCACGCTACAATGAAAGAGTTGAGTTAGTTGCTCCAGAGATCGTATGGCATGAAAAGCCAAAAATATATACCGCCCGGGCCTTTACAGTAAATGTTTGCTGACTCCTGGTTTAGACAGAGAGTAAGTGCTTTCAAGCACCTACAATGTGCTAGGCACCAAGGTTAGAGAGGGAAGGCCACCAACAAATATACTCCTTCTCGAAAATTTCAGAAGCATGTTATTCAGAATCACGTAGACTCAGGATCCCATCTGAGCTCTGCTGACCTTGAACATGTTTTTTGACCTCATTTTCCTCATCTGTAAAGCAAAGCTGTGAAAGACCAATCGCCACCTCACACAGATATACAGACATCCAATGAGGTGACCTGTGCCCAGTGCCTTGAACGGAGAAAAGAGATCGGCAAATAGGCAAGATGACCTCGCTCACTCATTCTTGCCTGCTTTCTCAGCATACGTTCAAAGCGAGGGAGAGACAGAAAGGACATGTTATTATATAATTTTATTAATCAATGTTGCCCCCAATAAATTCAATAAACATTAGAAAAACTAAAAATTTTTAAAAGTTAATGGTACACTATGCTGACATAAATAAATAAATAAACAAATAAACAAACGTTTTTGTTAGAAAACCTATTTCTTCTTAACATCCCTTCCCACATGAAAAATGCTCATCAGAGGAACATTAAAAGGCACAAACCTACAGTTAGATGGAAGGCAAGACTGTGATCTCACAGCTAAATCATTTTAGTCTGCCTCTCCACTGATCTCATATTGCCCTGCTCAAAAAATAATAGTAATAATATGAGAGTAGAGAAGTGGAAAACTTCATCCTCTGGAGTTTTCAAAAGCTAATTCGGTTGTAATCACAGAAGATTGAAATGAGGATTCATGACACATTTCTCTTCCTCCTGGACAGATGAATCTATAACTTGCATTTGATTTTAAATGTGATTCCTCTGCATCTTCAGTGAGTTTGATTGATAGAACACATGAGACCACTCAGGAAAATGATACAGTGGAGATCAAAGCATGAGAGATAATTTTCACCGAAACATCTATAGCCAACGGTGAGTTATAAACCTTTGTCTCCCACTCTACGGAACGCAATTTCATTTAAAGCCCAAATCTGTCACTTCAGCATTGTTTATTGAAATGCATCCTATGCCACGGTCCCCCAAAGAACAGTGTCAAGTCAAAAGGTAGAAAATCAAATGGGTAAAAACATCCCAGGACAAAATAAAGTAAGGGGAATGGCTTCTGCTCTGCATAAATATTATCCACCAGTGATGCATTTGGGACAAGAAATGAAGCCATTTGTCTGCAAGGTAAATACATGGTGTTGTCAGAGGTGCCTGACACAGCCTCATAAACCCAGCAAGTTCTGCTCGGCAGCTCATACATCTCTATTTCATAACTTTGCTTTATTCATGGCGTCTACAAAGACAGTCACAACTGGGTTCTCATCTTTGCCAACATTTTTTAACCTTTTTTTTTTCTTGGATTCATTCATATCCATTATGACTGAGGATCTCCCCTGTAGACCATACGGAGATATTTAGAAGACAGGGAGGCAGAATACTGGGCCCTTTGGTTAAAAGACAGGGGCTCAAGTCCAGACACTGCCATTTTCCAGCTGTGGAACATAGAGCAGGTGCCTTCACCTTCCTGAACCTCAGTTTCCCCATTACAAAGTGGAGAGCAAATGAGACCATGGACTTGGAAACGCCAGTACATTATTGAGTGCTGCCCAGATGAAAGCACCATCTAGGCACTGTTACTGATTTAGGGGAACTGAGTTGCCCCTGATTCCGTGAAGTGTCTCGACAGCTAAAGGCTGATGGTCTTGCCCTGGCTGGTGTGGCTTAGTGAATTGAGTGCTGGCCTGCAAACCAAAGGGTCGCTGGTTCGATTCCCAGTCTAGGGTACACGCCTGGGTTGCAGGCCAGGTCCTCAGTAGGGGGCGCACAAGAGGCAACCACACATTGATTGTTTCTCTCCCTTTCTTTCTCCCTCCCTTCCCATCTCTAAAAATAAAATTTAAAAAAAATTTTTTTAATTAAAAAAGAAAAGGTCCATGGTCTCAGCAGAAAGGTGCAGTGGAGAAAATCACTTTGCTGAGGCATCTCAATTCCTCTGCCACCAATGAACTCCATGACGTTTGGGCAGTCACTTTTAAGATTCCTGGGTCCTGCCAATGTCATCACAATGCCATATTCTGGAACCTTCCCAGTCTCCAGCCTCATCACTCACCATATCCCATAAGCTTTGCCTACACTTTGGTAGATGCTACAACTGCTTCTCTAAGACAGAGCCCATTCCTGTTTGCTAAGGGAACTCCAATTTTTTAGGTATTGAAGAGCCAGATGATTGAGGAGAAGCTACTCCCCTCCTGAGCCTCTAGGAGTAAATCTTGATTGATCTAAACCAATCACAGCTATGCTGGCTCCCTTTCTAGGGATCGCTCTGGAATAGGTATGCGACGAATTCTGACCAATGAGAATTAATGGAAATTGTGCTGTGGGCTTTGGGGATGTTCCTCCTTGTTGTTAAAAAGAGATACAAGGAGGACAAAATTTTCCCTCTGGCCTTTGAACATTGTTGTGAAAGAATGTGATGTTTGGAGCTGTGGTAGCCACCTTGCGACCATTAAAGGAAAGGATTCACTTGCTAATAAATACATGTGGATTCTGAGTTATTACCTTGCATGGAATTCTCCCAACACAACTCACCCCTCGTTGGCCTCAGTGCCAGGTGGTAGCTAGACAGGAAGGGTCTAAGGGAACTTTTCAGGAACACAGTTGCAAAGAACTGCCTTATATCTGATCCCTGCTACTAGGTCTCAGGTTTTCTGCACTCCTTCTCCAACAACCCCCCTCCTCCTCATTTGGCTAATCCCTCCTCTTACTTCAGGTTTCATCTTAACAGTTACTTCCTCACCAAGGCCATCCCTGAGCAGCACCGACCCAAGATCAAGATACTCTATGATTTATACATTTTGAGAGCTCTAATACTTGTCCTTTATAGCACGTATCATAATCTGTTATTATACATTTGTTTGTTTGACTATAATTAATGTCCAGCTAGGTAAGCACTATGAGGGCAGGGATTATTGCATCGTGTTCGATGTAATAATCTAAACTCAGCCCCTGCAACGGAGCCAGGCACATACTAGTTGCCTCAATAAATATTTATTGAACATGCGAGTTAGCTGATTAATAATTTCAGCCAGACAGATTTCCTGCAAATATCCAAAAATTCTACCTGGAATGTCCTTCAACGCCCCCGTGGCGTGCAGCCTTGGGAAACAGAAGCCAAAGGAGAGATTCTCCCTCTTCTCACAGCCAGGGGACTGAGAGATTTTATGGGATGCAGAATTTTCGGTATCAAAACTGTTACGGTTCTAGGAAAACCAAGATGGCTGGGTATCCTACATGTGACTGGGTTCAGCCAATCAGATTATTTCTCCTGGAATTTGACTCATGAAAGAATACAGGGCCTGCTGGGTTTCACGGATTCTCTGCGCAGATAGCTGTGGCCTGCAGGCTACCCAGCTCCTGACACATGCCCTTGGCGCACTGGCTGCTGAACAGCCCTCCAGATCAACTTTGTCTGGGGGCCCTCTTTCAAGGTTGGTCCTTCAGCACTTACCTCGGAATATTCTTTTTTCTTTACAGTCAGTTTCTGGGGTGAACAACTGAGAACAGAGACAGAGGCAAGAAATCATGTCTTATTCTTCAAAGCCCCAGTACAAGTCCTGGCGCAGAGTAAGTATTCGTGGGAGGCATGACCAAAGGAGTGAGAACATTAAATGAACCCACTCCCCTCACTGGGATGGTGTATCAATCAGGGTCATGGTAGGACGCATATGGCACCCTCAAATGGGGCAACTGAGAAGAGCTTAATGAAGGGATGTGTACAAGGGTGCAAGCAGGATTAAGCGGAACCAAAAAGGAATGTTGCGGAATGCCGGAACTAGGAACATGAGGAGCCATCACTAGCCCTAGGCCTGGAGGGGAAGGGACGGAAACAGTCACGGAACGCCAGAGAGAGCTGCCTGGCAGGGGCTGTGGCCTTCGATAGAGAGAAGCAGCCAATCCATGGCAACTCAGTTGGAAGGAGCAAGAGCAATAAATACCCCAACCTCTCTCACCTCCCAACCTCTAACACCCTATGAGGGTCCTCCACTGGCCAAACCTAACCAGTCACAAGGAGGTAAGGGGGTCCAGGTGATACAGTCCACAGAGGTAGGCCTCCTAGGCGCAGGAGGGGAGGGGTAGAGAATGGGTCTAGAGGGGCAAATGCAAAATATTCACCTCAGATACTATCCAGGGAGTGGACAGGCTAAGGTCATCTTCTTCATCGAGAATCTCCAGCCTCAGAAAGGGAAAAGCTCTTTGGAGAGTTAATCCCACGCGCTGCCACCAGTGTCATCAACCAACAGCAGGCTTACCCCAAAGCCTGGCATAACTCCTTCCTCCGCACACATTTCCACCATTATTTTGGTCATAAGTGAAACTGCTCTCCAAAGCCCAGAGTAATTACAGAGCACAGAAGTCCTGGGGCTTTCTGACTTTGAAGTAGATTCAGGGCTCAAGAGAGCCAAGAAGTCAAGTCAATGATAGAAATCTGGACCCCAGGCAGACAACATGGGTAAGCGGCCCCAACAGATGTGAAGGCTCTCTTCCCTTCACTCAAAACTAGTAGACACATTAATTATTCACTGTGGTCCCTTTGCTTCCAACTGGGAGGTAGCAATAACTTTTAAAAGTTCAGAAGCATGCTATATCACAGTCCCTCCCTTTGTGCACAGAAAACAGAAACTCACTCATCTCTGGACAGGAAGCTGGAGTTAAGATCCTTTTCTTCTCATTTTGTGTCCACTCAGCCCTCAGGAAGTCAGCTATGACTTGTGGATTTTTAAATAGTTGTGGAAAAGGGGGAAGGATTTACTAGTGATAAGAAGTAAAAATGCAAATGTTTTATTAATGAGGTATGCATATAAAGTGCTTGCTATAGAGCCTGACATGGAAAAATTACTCAATAAATGCTAGCCATCAGTATTTATTAGCATCATTTGTATTAATACTGGCCATTTATTGGGCACCTACTATGGGTTAGGTATATTATATACACTTGATCCTCACAGCAATTCTGTTTGAAGATCTGTGCTATTTTCTGCCAATCATCCCTCTTCTAAGAACTGCCCTAGCCCTCCCCAGATCAGTTACTGAATCCAGGGATGAACATATCACCCAAGCTGAGCCAAAGGTTCTTTCCTTGGGATATTGGAGCTTGGAGCCAAGAGAACTGACTCTATCTCATTCGTGTCACTATTCGTGTTTAATAAGATATTAAACTTTAGATCTGTTTTCTGGAGAATACTGCTCTACACAGGAGATGCAAAAACAATCCTGGAGATGGACCAATCCTGGAAACAGTTTCCCAAGGCCCAGTGGCCACCTTGCCTGTCTGTGGCTTCTTAAGCTATGAACTACCCCAGTATCCTCCCAATAAATTCCTCTTTTGCCCTTAAGATACACTGAGTCGGGCTTCTGGCACATACAAACACAAGCATCCCAAATAATACAAACCTTTTGAGACAGGTATTAATATCTCTACTTTCTGGATGAGAAAATCAAGGCTCAAAAAACAGTGAAATAAGTAATCTTCCCAAGATCTCTCAGGCCCTGATGGGTAAAAGCCAGCCTTTGACCCCAGGATTGTCTGATTCCAGTGCAGGCTCATTGTATCAATTCTCCTCAGATCTGGATTGACTTAATTGTTCCCTTCTGGCATGATATTTAAAAATAAATAAAGAGGTTAAGGGAGAGGCATCCAACATAGGTTTGCACTCAACCAGGGTGAGTTAAGCAGAGTTGAATTGCAGGACTCTCGTTTCCAGGAATGTAAGCAACGTGCTCTTTCACATTCCATCATTTCTAAAACCCATCCATCTTACGACCAATGTAAGCACTTAACATAGTGTCTTTTTCCCTCAACGAGTTGTTATCAAATCAATGATCTAACTTATAATCGATGCTACCTTATAAACAAGGAAATATAGTAAAACACTCTCACCGTGGGGAGGTACCTTCTCAAACATCCACGTTGAGGCATCCCATTTTCGCAGGAAAAGAGACCCCAGTGGCCCTGTGCTCTTCCAGTTTCCACTCTGAGCATGTGCCATGGTTGACCAACACCGCAAGGCAGCCAGTTTTAAAAGAAAACTGAATTTGTGTCCTTAGCAAACTCAGAGAACACACTGGCTTCATTTATAACTACCAAATTTTGAAAGCTTTGAAGGTTGCCTTAATCCTAAGAAAAATAAACTCTTCGGAAGTCACTTCATTAGTCCATTGGAACTACAGAGTTTGCAATGATTCAAGTCCAACCAGGCCTCCTTTCCCCTCTGGGGAGACAGGACTCACATGTATTGCTGGGGAGGATGAGTAAGAAAAGGTGACTTGGTAGGTCCCTATGAAGGGGAATCCAAGAAAATTAAACTTATAAATGCACATAACCTTTTGACCCAGCAATCTTACCTCTAAAAATAGATGCTACATATGTGTACAAGATTGTTCACAAAAGCATTATGATATCAAAACAGTGGAAATGCCATTGATAAGGGATTTGGCTACACAAATTATAGCATAGCCATTACATGGGATACTGTTCAGCTGTAGGAAAAAAAGGGAAGATTTTTCTATATTATTTACATGTACTAAGATCTCCCCAAAATATCATATTGAGAAAAGCAAGATATGGCACAGTATATGTAGCAGACGATGTTTTGAATATAGGGGAAAAGAAGAATTTGTATTTATATTTGCTTTCATTTGCATACATAAATTATAGAAAAAAACATAAGAAACTCTTGAGGGTGGGATGTAGTAGATATCTATTGTTATATAATAAATTACCCAAAACACTGCTGCTTAAAACTATAAACATTTATTTTCTCACAGCGTCTATGGATCTCGAGTCTACAGGGAGAATAGCTGGGTGCTTCTGGCTCAGGGTCTCTCATGAGGGCGCAGGTCAGATGTCAGCTAGGACTGCAGTCATCTGAGAGCTGTCTGCGGCTGAAAGATACGCTTCCAAGCTCACTCGTGTGGTCACTGGCAGGTCACAGTTCCCCAATGACTATAGCAGGAGACCTCAATTTCTCACCCCAAGGGTCTCTCTCCACGTTGCCTAAGTGTTCTCACAATACGGCAGCTGGTTTTCTCAATAACAACTGATATCTGAGAGGGCAGGAAGGGGGAAGAGAAGGGGGGGACAGAGGGGAAGAAGGAAGGGGAGAAGGGAGGGAGGGCGGGTGAGCCCAGGGTGGAAGCCACAGTCTTGCATAGCCGAGTCTTAGAAGTAACATACCATCGTTTCTGCAGTGCTGTTTTGGCCACAAAGGCCAACCTTAAAACAGCCTGGGGGAGGATGACAGGGGTGCGAAATCCAGTAGGCAGTGGCCTTTGTGGGCCATCTTGGAAGCTAGTTACCTCAGTGGAGGACTAGGAAGACAGGGGACAAGGACAGGAGACTTTTCACTCTTCTTCCTATATTTCAATTTTGAACTTAATATATCCTGTTCAAAACACTGGAATTTACATGAGACAGAAAAGTGCCACCAGGGACCACCAGCAGCCGGGGGTACCGTGTGCCATGGGTCTCAAACTGGTAACAAAGAGGCAGCCAATCAGGTGTGCACTCAAGTGATTTGAACAGAACAGAGTTGAATTGAGGGACTGTGTTTCTATGAATCTAGGCGACATGCTTTTTCATATTTCATCATTTCTAAAACCCATTCATCTTACAACCCCAGGGGAACTCTGCTGTATCCCCAAAACACACCAGGCTACAGTACAAACATGACCAGCATCAATATGCTTTACTCCATAAGTGATTGAAAATCGATGTAGCATGAAGTAGAATGCAGAATTCACAAATATCTAAGATAAAACATGAAACTTCAAAGAAATCCTCAGTCTTAAGAGACTTTCAAGCTGTACTTGCTGCGTTCGAATTTAATCTGCCTTCCTCTTAGGGGCAGTTTGTTAAAAGTTTGAAAGCCACTGCTCTGTGAAAACTGCCCTCCAGAATAGCACAAGAAAATCAATCTTGTTACTATAAGATAAATTTCATTTCAATAAAAATTATAGTAACAAGTTGATCACCTACTATTTCACCCGACTTGGCCACAAATGACTTCCAACTGTCTTTTAAAAATCAAATCTACCCTTAGAGGACCAATACGCAATTAATTCTAAAAATTACAGCAAAAGAGGCTGCCCATGTTCTTAGCCTTGGGGTCAGTATCAGAATAAGGTGCACACCCCTAATGGCAGCCATTTGAAGGGGCAATGCTCAAGTGAAACCGTCAGCTTGGCTCTGCTTTTCTAATATGGCTCATGACCAGCAAACGGATTCTGGTCTCCTCGCTCTCTGCTTCTCTATTTGGTACTTTTCCTTCTCACCCCTGCACTGCTCTGAAAACCAAAAGTGAATCGCGTTATCCCCTGAACAACACATGGGTGATGAAGTGATAACAGTCCTGGGCTCTAGAATCTGACTGTGTGAACCCCAACTCTAGCCCCCCAACTCAGTTGATGACCTTGGGCAATTTCTTAACCTCTCTAGTCAGTTCCTGCACCTGGAAAATAGAGAAAATAAAAGCATGCATGAAATCATATTATGTAAAGCTCTTAGCCAGGACTTGGCATAGAGCAGCATTCAATAAATATCAGAATTACCACCATCAAGGAAAGGCTTCTGATAAATTAATTCTCATTAAGCAATGAACGTCTATAACAGCAATGACTTCTGACCAACCAGCCCAATGGCTGACAACAGATTCATAAAACATTACATTTTTCTTTTTTGTCATTTCCCTAGGTTCCAGAATCTCTAAAATGAACAAGTATACCTGCTCATCCTGAACCCCAACAAGTGGCCACTGATTTCTGGTTTGTCTGTTCCACCTTTACATGACTAATTAGTCCAGTTAAAGATAGGCTCTCACCTTATCTTTTGTTGTTTTTATAAAATAAAGTAAAATAAAATAAGTTATATACCTACCAGACAGTATGTAAGTTCCTAAGCTAGAGAGAACAGGGAGAAATTTAAAATGTCTTTCTCCAGCTCAAATGCCCCATTCTCTTCCATCTGCCCGCCCTGGGCTCCAACGCTCTGGAGAAAAACTGTGAGTGGCTAATTCTGTGCTTTCCCTCTGGACAACATGAGCAGAAGCAGGGAGGGAGACGGCCCTAATGTGGAATGATGGGAGAAATCAGGATGAATTAGGGAAGCATAAATTCTGGAGCAAGTTTTACAACCCCATTAACTTTAGGTACATGAGGATTTCAAATCAAGGCGCATCTACACGCCTACCCTTGGACTATTTAAGAGATAAGGCATATCTAAAATTAGCATACATATCAGAGGCATGCAGTTAAGTACTGCTAAAGTGGGCTATTAATGCCTGAAAAACAGTTGTTTTTCTGAAGAGACCTTTACACCACTCCAAAATCTTGCTTCAGAAGTGTGAATTGTAAATCAGATGAACCCAGCTCAAGCCCTGGTTTTGGCACCTGTTGTGTCTCCTTGGGGCAAGTCAGTCACCCCACCTCCACAAACCTTAGTTTCCGCTACCATAGGAAGGGTATCATTACACTGTCTCTGCTGCCCACCTCACAGGCCTGTTGGGATGATCAAAAGGGACATGGTCAGGAAATGCTTTCTAATCTGCAGAGCGCTGTCTAAATGCAAGACAGCGCTAATCTCTTCTTAGAGACTTAGGTAGACTCAGCTTTGTTACAAAAAAGGATTGAATTAGATATCAGCAAGACTCTTTATTTTACTTTGAATTTCAAGAGAGAAATAAGAATCCTTGTTTTCTATAGGGACACAAATACCAATTCCATGAGGATACAAATATAATTACTTTACCTAATAAATCCTTTGCTCAGACACAGTGGAAAGATAAATTCCTCCTCAGTCTCACGAGTTTTCAGCTACTCGAACATTTAAATTCACTGAACAAAAGTGCTTTTGAGTGCCTACTATGCGCACTACCTAACACAATGTCCAGCACTTAAACACACATCACATATACCACTACCTCCACCACCCCTACATGTATCACATACAAATTACACCCTTTGAAAGTGGGAAGAATATACATATTTTGGAGTTCAAAGAGTCTTAATGTAAATGGGCTCCCAGCTCTACCTTTTCTTTGAGACTTTGGTTAAGTCTTCTCTGAGCCACCATTTCCTCACATGGAAATTAGAGCAACCATCCTCAAAGCTTCACAGGATAATTGGAGTTATTAAATGTTAAGGACCTAGCAGGGTACCAATAGATTTTCCACAAATGGCAGCTACTATTATTTTTCATCACTGCATATTTTAGAGTGCCTATTCTTAGAGTGCTTCAGACAAACTCCCCCTTTTTTAGGCAACAAACAATAGCCTTAACTTTCTTTTTTAAATTAATATGAGCTCTCATAGTGTTTACAACAGAGATCACAATGATAAATGCTTGCTTCTGTCTCTCTTTTTAAAAAATTTACAGTTCTTACATGTGACATATAATGTAGTACTTTATGTCACCCTACAAAGAATAAATTTAAGTTGAAGAAGCAGAAACATGGGGAGAGCCCTTGTTTGGGCTTAATTGGTACTCAAGTACAATAAAATCCTATTCTAGAAACTACAGTAATAAAACTAAAAGTCAGGAAGAAAAGAATGGCTAATTAAGTGCTGAAACTAGAAATTCTTTCTTTATTGCTGTTTCATTGAGGCCTAACAATTGGTCAGGCACAAGGGCTTAGATGTGTCATTCGAGTTAATGGCTGATTACAAATTTCCACCATAAACTCATCTTCCCTCCAGCATTAAATCTCAAGCACTGGGAGCTAATAAATATAGAAAGCTCTTAGGTCCAGGGCAATCTCTCTCTCTCAATCCGATCTTCCTCTCACTGCCACCCCCTCTGCCCTGCCATAACTGTTTGTAAGGGCCCTTGACTGCATCCCCAGAAACCCAATTCTAGTTAAATTAACCAAGAAAGAACCCGCATTGGTTTGTCCAGCTGGGGCAGGTTACTGAAAACGAGGCACAAGAACAAGATCCCCAGGGCTAGAAAAAGGGTTCACTGCCACCAAGACCATACTCTCTTTCCCTCCATTTCTCTTCTCGGTTTGTCTTGGCACACCCTTATTCTTCATCTCTCTGTTTATGTGAGGCAGGAAAAGCAGATGGAGACAGTTTCATATTCACATCTTTCTTGTTAAGGAACCACGATGAATTAATAACAGTGGGAGATCATGATGGACCCTACTAGGCCATGCGCTGCCCCAAGGGAAACGCTGCTACATGGATAGAGCATTGTGGTTGATGAGACATGTGCCATTTCCCTATCACAGCAGACACTGGCGATGTCCCACTGTGTCACTTGGACCCTCGTTATCTCCATATAACCCAAAGGCCTCCCAGTACAAAACACATGAGACTCACCACTTGAAGGCTTGATCTTGGCCAAGCTGAGATGGGCCAGAAATTCTAGGAAGTAAACTCCCTGACAGCATCCTTCAGACGATGTCAGATGGGAGATGCAAAATAAAAATCTCAGTTTGCGCATCACTCAGATGAACCATAATAACAACTAGAGCTCACCAAAAGGATGGAGCCCAGCTGCCCCAAGAAGTGGCTTACTCATTACCTCACTCTGTATTGGCTTAAATTCCCTGGTCTCATTCCTCCCTGTGAAGGTTAATTTTATGTGTTTATATTGACTGGGCCAAGGGGTACCCAGATAGCTGGTAGGACATTATTCTGTGTGTGTCTTTGAGGATGTTTTTGGAGGCAGTTAACATTTAAATCAGCAGACTGAGGGTGATCCAAGATAGTGGAGTAAGTGGAAGCTACACTAACCTCCCCCAGGACCAATATGGAATTACAACTAAATTGTAGAGAAATCATCCTGAATAACCAACTGAACACTAGCTGGAGAGAAGCCTTATAACCAAGGACAGGCAGAAGAAACCACTTCCCCATAAGACTGGTAGGGAGTGTGGAGGAGGCACAAGGGGGCTGGCTGGGCTCCCATGGGTGGCAGCAGAAGATCCAGAGGAATATTTCAGTGGCTCGAGGGGTTCCTCCTGTGAAGTGTGGAATCTAAACCCCAAGCTGGGCTCCCCCGCCTACAGCACCAGAGCTGGAAAGGAACACAGATAACATCCAGCTTTGAAAAGCAACAGGGTTTCTATCTGCCAGGGAGAGACAGCTGGAGACTCAGAGAGCCTCTTAAAGGGTCAATGCACAAATTTTCGTTTGCAGCCACTTACCCTGGGTTCCAACGGAGGGAGGGCAGAGTGAACTAGAGACACTTGAGGAAAAGTGTGAGATTGGTGGCTCTAGGGAGAGAACTAAAGGAACAGCCTCCAGGATCCCTCTGCTGAGTCACTCATGCTGTAGGAGTCATCTTTCTCAGGCAGAGCACTCCTCTCCAAGTGGCATCAGCCCGAGGGGAAGCAATAGCCCTGTCCACAGGAATTACTCTGCCCCACCCTATGGTGCTTAAGCCAGGCTGTTGATTACAGCTTAAGGCTATATCACTAATTAGTTTAACAACTAAGGCAGAAAATACAAAGCAGCAGCCAAAAAAGGAAGACAAAGAAACAGACCCCAAATGAAAGAACAAGAAAATTCTCCCGAAAAAGAACTAGATGAAACGAAGATAAACAACTTATCAGATAGACAGTTTAGAATAATGATTATAAGGATACTCAACAGCATGAAAAAAGACATAGAAACCATAAAAAAGGACCAGTCAGAAATAAAGAAAGCAATATCTGAAATAAATAATACACTGAAAGGAATAAACGGTAGGACCGATGAAGCAGAGGATTGAATCAGTGATTTGAAAAACAAGATAGAAAAAAACACCCAGGCAGAGCATCAAAAATAAAAAAGAATTTTTAAAAAATGAGAGCTTAAGAAGCATTTTGGACAACATGAGGCATACCAACATCCATGTCTTGGGGATACCAGAAGAAGAAGAGAGGAACCAAGGGATCGAGAATCTATTTGAAGATATAATGACCAAAAACTTCCCTAATCTGGTAAAGTAAAAAGACACACAAGTCCAGGAAGCTCAGGGAATCCCAAGCAAGTTGGACCTAAAGAGGCCTAAACCAAGACACATCATAATTAAAATGACACGGCTTAAATACAAGGAGAGAATCCTGAAAGCCACAAGAGAAAAACAGGTGGTTACCTACAAATAAACACCAATTAGACTGTCACCTGATTTCTCAACAGAAACATTTCACTCAGAAGGGAGTGGCATGAAATATTAAAGATGATGAAAAGCAAGGACCTACAACCAAGGCTACTTTACCCAGCAAGGCTATCATTTAAAATAGAAGGAGAAATAAGGGGCTGACCAGACAATAAAAAGCTAGAAGTCTGTTAACAACAAGCCAGTACTGCAACAAATGTTAATGGTATTGCTTTAAGAAGAAGAAGAAAAAGGGAAAGGAAAAATCAGAAGAATATAGTCTAATATTAAATGGTACCAAATACATATCTATCCATAATCACCTTAAATGTAAATGGCTTAAATGTTCCAACCAAAAGACAGAGGGTAGCTGAGTGGATAAGAAAACAAGATACATATATATGCTGCCTCCAAGAGACCCATCTCAGATCGAAAGATACACACAAACTAAAAGTAAAAGGATGGAAAAAATATTTCATATGAATGGAAAGGAAAAAAAGCTGAGTTGCAGTACTTATATCTGACAACATAGATTTTAAAATAAAGCTATAGTAAGAGACAAGGACACACTCCAAAACGATAAAGGGAATAATCCAACAGGAGGATATGACCCCAGTGAACATTTATGCACCCAACATAGGAGCACCTAAATATGTAAAGCAAATCTTGATGGACATAAAGGGAGAGATGTACAGAAACACAGCCTAGTCAGGGATTTTAACACCACTTTGACTTCAATGGATAGATCTTTCAGGCAGAAAATCAACAAGGAGACAGCGGCCTTAAATGACACACTAGATCAAATGGATTTAATTGATATCTTCAGAGCATTTCACCCCAAAGCAGCGTAACAGACATACTTATCAAGTGCAGCACATGGAATGTTTTCTAGGACAGACCACATGTTAGGACATAAAACAAGTGTCAATCAATTTAAGAAAATTAAAATCATATCAAGCATTTTCTCTGAACACAACGCTATACAACTAGAAATCAATCACAAGAAGACCACTGAAAAACATGCAAAGACATGGAAGCTAAATAACATGTTATTATACAATGAATGAGTTAACAATGAGATCAAGGGAGAAATCAAGAGATACCTTGAAACAAATAAAAATGAAGACACAATAATCCAAAATCTGTGGGACACTGGGAAAGCAGTCCTAAGAGGGAAATTCATAGCATTATAGGCCTGTCTCAAAGAACAAGAAAAAGCTCAAATAAACACTCTAACTTCACACTTAAAGAAAGTTGAAAAAGAACAACAAAGCCCAAAGTGAGTAAAAAGAAGTAAATAATAAATATCAGAACAGAAATAAATGAAATAGAATTTAAAAATGCAAAATATCAATGAATTCAAGAGCTCGTTCTTTGAATAGATAAACAAGATTGACAAACTTTTAATCAGATTCATCAAGAAAAAAAGAGAAAGAACCCAAATAAATAAAATCAGAAATGAAAGAGGAGAAATAACATCTGGCACCAAAGAAATACAAAGGATTGTAAGAAAATATTATGAACAACAATGTGCCAAAAAACTGGACAACATGGACAAAATGGATAAATTCCTAGAAACACACAATCTTCCAAAACTAAATCAGGGAGACTCAGAGAATCTGAATAGACAGGTTACACCTAGTGAAATTGAAGCAGTAATCAAAAAATTCCCTAAAAACAAAAGCCCTGGACCAGATGACTTCACAGGTGAATTTTAACAAACATTCCAAGAAGAACTCAAACTGTTTCATATAATTCAAGAGGAGGGAAGGCTCCCAAACTAATATTAAGAGGCCAGCATTACCCTAATTCCAAAACCAGATAAAGTCACTACAAAGTAAGGAAATTATAGACTAATATCCTTGATGAACATATATGCTAAAATCCTCAACAAAATATTAGCAAACCAAAGAAAGCAGTGCATGAAAGAGAACAAGCGGGGCTTATTCTGGGAGCACAGGTTGGTACAACATTAGCAAATCAATAAATGTGATTCCCCACATAAAAAAAATTAGGGATAAAAACCACATGATCATATCAATAGATGCAGAAAAAGCATTTGATAAAATCCAGCACCCATTTATGATCAAACCTCTCAGCAAAATGGGAATAGAGGGAACATACCTAAACATAATAAAGGCCATATATGACAAACCCACTACCAGCTTCATACTTAATAGGGAAAAACTACAAGGGTTCCCCTTAAGATTGGAAACAAGACGGATGCCTTTCACCTCTTTTACTCAACATAGCACTGGAAGTTCTAGCCACAGCAATCAGACAAGGAGAAATAAAAGGTATTCAACCTGGAAAGGAAGGAGTAAAACTGTCATAATTTGCAGATGATGTGATACTGTACATAGAAAACCCCAAAGATTCCACCAAGAAACTACTAGAACTGACAAATGAATTCAGCAAAGTAGCAGATAAAAAATTAATATCCATAAATCAGTTGCATGTTTATATGCCAATAACAAACTAACAGAAAGGGAAATTAAGAAAACAATCCCATTCACAATTACTTCAAAAAGAATAAAATACCTATGATTAAACCTAACCAAGGATGTAAAAGATCTGTACTCAGAAAATTATAAGATACTGAAGAATGAAATTGAATAAGATAGAAATAAGTGAAAGTATATATCATGTTCATGGATAGGAAGAATTAACATCATTAAAATGTCCATACTACACAAAGCAATCTATACATTCAATGCAATTTCTATCAAGATTCCAATGACATATTTCACAGAACTAGAACAAACATTTCAAAAACTTATATGGAGCCACAAAAGGTCCCACATAGCAACAGCGATCCTGAGAAAGAAAAAGTTGGAAGAATCACTCTACCTAATATCTAACTATACTATAAGGCCACAGTAATCAAAACAGCATGGTACTGGCATAAAAACAGACACATAGATCAATGAAAAAGAATAGAGAGCCCAGGAATAAATCCACACCTTAATGGCCAATTAATATTTGACAGAGGAAGCAAGCGCATACAATAGGCTAAAGATGATTTATTCAATAAATGGTGTTAGGAACACTGGACAGATACATGCAGAAAAATGAAACTAGACCACCTTCTTATGCCACATACAAGAATAAATTTAAAATGGATCAAAGACTTAAATGTTAGACCTGAAACCATAAAAATTGTAGAAGAAAACATGGGCAGCAAAATCTTGGACATTGCTCATAGCAATATTTTATTGGATATATCTCCCCAAGCAAGAGAAACAAAAGAAAAAATAAACAAATGGGACAATATCAAACTAAAAAGGCTTTGCACAGTAAAGCAAATCATCAACAAAATAGAATGCAATCCCCAGAATGGGAGAACATATTTGCTAGTACATCTGATAAGGGGTTGATATCCAAAATTTATAGAGAACTTACAAAACTCAACACCAAAGAAACAAATAACCCAATTAAAAAATGGGCAAAGGACCTGAACAGACATTTCTCCAAGAAGGACATACGGATGGCCAATAGGCACATGGAAAGATGCTCAATGTCACTAATCATCAGAGAAATACAAATTAAAATCACAATGACAAATCACCTCACATCTGTCAGAATGGCTATCATCAATAAATCAACAAACAAGGACTGGTCATGATGTGGAGAAAGGGAAGCCCTGTTGCACTGTTGGTGGGAATGCAGACTGGTGCAGTCACTATGGAAAGCAGTATGGAAATACCTCAAAAATTGAAAATGGAGGCTCTGGTCAAGATGGCGACGTGGGAAGATGTGGCTCACCTCTTCACACAACCACATCAAAATTACAACTAAAATATAGAACTATCGCTCAAGAAAGTTAGAAATTGAGTTGAATGGAAGTCCAACAGCTATAGAACTGAAGAATCCACATCCATCCAGACTGGTAGGAGGGATGTGGAGGAAGAAAGGGCTGGCACCACACCCACATGGATAAAAATGCAGGAGGGATATCTTGGGAGCAAGGCGTCCCAGATCCACACCAGGTGACCCAGCCCAGGATTCCAGTGTCGAGAAGATAAGTCCCCACAACTTCTGGCTGAGAAAACCAGTAGGGATTGAGTCAGTGGAGGGCTAGAGCCCTAAGCAGTTCCTCTTGGAGAGTCCACACACAGACTTACCTACTCAGACTCGCTCCCTCTGAGCTAAAGCACCAGGGCAGCAGCTTGAAGGGCACCAGTGGTATACAGGGAGAAACTGAAGTGTCTGGTATCAGGGTGAGCAAAGGCCATTGTCCTTTTAGTTAGCCCTCCCCCTACAGAGCCGGTAGGCTGGTGCCATATCTGAGACTCCATCAACCTGGCTAACACTATGTGACCCACCTTGGAGATCCTCAGAAGCTCTGCCCCACCCAACTTAACAGGCCCACCCAAGCTGCTTTTCCATATGAATGGCTGGTTTTGGCTGCTAAATCCTATCAAACAAGCAACTGCTGGCTTCAGCCAGGTTAGAGTCAGTTTGGCTTCACCTGGGAGTCTCCAAGCCCAGCACAAGTAGCAGCCATCTCAGATTACTTTGCAGCTCAGGTAGGGAGCTCCAGGCAAAACACAGGTGAGGCTGACCTTGGCCTGCACCACCCAGGAAACCCCAGGCCAACACACCCAGTGGACAGCTACAGGCCACACAGGAGCACCACCACCCTGCTCCTGCACAGCTGATCCTCCATGGAGGGCAGAGGTTGGTGGTAAGTGGTCACAGCCAGTCCTTGCAGCGGAATGCCCTGGGTAAATCCCTCCTATTGACCTGCCAACAGCAACCAAGGCTCAACTACAAGAAGAGGGTGTATTTAGCCTACACACAGGGTGCACCTCAAGTACCCAGCTTGGGTGATAGGGGAGGCTGTGCCACAGGACCTACAGGACACCTACTACATTAGGCCACACTACCATGACATGGAGTCATAGCAGCTCTACCTAATACATAGAAACAAACGTAGGGAGGCTGCCAAAACGAGGAGACAAAGAAACACGGCCCAAATGAAAGAACAGATCAAAACTCCAGAAAAAGAGCTAAACAAAATGGAGATAAACGAAACCCACTATCAGATGCAGAGTTCAAAACACTGGTTATAATTATGCTCAAGAAACTTAGTGAGGCCTCAGCAGAAGAATACACTAATTGAAATAAAGAACTATTTACAGGGGAAAACCAATAGAATGGATGAAGTGGAAATCAAATCAATGATTTGGAACATAAGGAACCAAAAAACAATCATGCAGAACAAAAAGAAGATAAAAGAATCCAAAAAAATGAGGACAGTATAACTCTGGGATAACCTTGTACACATCTAATTTCAACTACCGGTGTACACACTGGGTTTAATAAAATGACCTTTTCCCACATTGAGAACAATCCCCTCTCACATGCAACAGAAGTTGGAATTCCAAGGAGAGCTATAAGGTAGCAGGGAGAATAGCTTGTCTATAGAATGTCTGCTACTTTCAAATCACAAGGCCAGCCTCTAAGAAATAAGGCTGAACACCAGGCCTCCGGGCCAGCCCCTTTCATTAAACAGATAGGGAAACTGAGGCCCAGAGGGGGTGAGTAGTTGATGACAGTCACACAGCTAGTTTGCACCAGAGCCAAGACTAGGTACCAGCTCCTCTGAATACCTATATACATTTCTTTCTAATAGTCTAGGCTAACTGCAGACCTAACTGTTACTTTTGTTCAATCCACATCCATTTTCCTTTGCTGGCAACAGAATTTGTTTTCTTTGGGACAATAATCCTTCCTTCATTGTTTATCCATGTAGTTTGGGTAAGACTGACACCATCCCCTGGCACTAAGGGTGAGCACATGACTGATCAATCACCATCTCCTAGTTCCATAGGTACGATAATTAGTTCAGAGATGGGCACATGACCCTTACGGTCCAATGAGAGTCAGCCCTAGGGATTCTGTCAAGGCTCTTGGCAATGATAAGTTCTTTTTCCCCTAAGGTTACTTAGCTGGTAAGAGATAAGTCAGGAGCTACGGATGACACAGGAAATAGCTTAGAGGATGAAGCCAAATGGATGAAAACAGAATTAGGAGCTACAGATCAGAGAGATTCCAAAGTACATCATTTAAGCAGCTTGATCTACCCATACCTGAAGTTCAGGTCTATTTGTGGGCTTTAAAGTTGCATGGAACAATAGCTGGATGTAACTGAAATAGTTTGGCTAATATACCACCTCATCTTTCATTCAATTTCATGCAATATAAAAGATATTATCTACTAAAATTTACAAACAGCATTAATATAAAAACTCTGCTATATTTAAAATGAATTTTTCCTCCTCTTTCACTATGGGACCTAGGGAAATTCCTTATACATTCTGAGCTTCATCTTTTTTCTCTCTCAAATGGAGCATGTACAATATATCCTCCTTGCCTTGAGGGGGAATCAGATCACCTTATCCAGGGAAGTACAGAGAAAAGTACAAAACGTCATTTTCCAAGAAATTCTAGTACATCAGTCCAGGAGCATATGAACAAGAGCTCTAGATTCAGGCTGATAAATTCAGGACGATTCCAACACCATCACTCGGACAAGTGGTCTAACCTCTCTGGCCCTCAGTTTCCTCATCTGTAATAGGGAGACCACAATAAACACTATGGCATTTGATAGTTGTAGAAAGTAATAGATATATAAAGTGCTTAGCACAATATCTAGCACAGCATAAACACTCAACATATGTTGTATGATTGTTGTTAGTACTATTTATATTATTGATCCTATAATAAATGTTGCTAATACTATAACAAATGTTAATTTTATTACTGTTAAACTTTGATTCTATCCCCAACACAACTTCCTCTAGCCAATGGAAAATTCCATCCTACAATCCACCAGTTCCCTTAGCAGACCCAACTAGATGGCATTCCATGAAATTACTTCTTCTCTAACCAGGACAACTTCAAGGAAAAAAAATACAACACAAGTAGCCCCGCTTCAACTGATATTCAGGAAAGCTTCCCCATTACTATAACACTTCTGCACATCAAATGTGAATTACCGTAATTGCCCCCTAAGAATACAGTGTTGAAACATTTGACTTACCCAGAAGTGTCTGTCAAAATGATATTTTGCAGCCAAGAAAATTGCTTAATTAAACAGCTAATTTAACTGAAACCCTCTTTTCCCTTCTTATTGCATGCTTTCTTCCCTTGTTTTTATCAAACTGTGAATGCTGGGCAATGCTTTCAAAAATAATTTATCTTGTTTTTATCCTATCGTAAAAGTAATATATGTTCATTATAGAGCTGAAAAATTTCAAAAATGCAGAGGGAAAAAACGAAAACAATTCCCTCTAGACTCACTGCTCAAAGAAAGATGAACAAAATTTTAGCAAATTTCCTTCCCAATTGTTTTCTATAATAGACTTTTCTACATAGTTAACAAAAACATACAGTCTATTTTGTAGCATAAACTTTTTCACTTTATATTTTAAATGGAATGTTTCCACTTGCCATTCCAAGATCTTCAGAACATTTTTAGAAACAGTAGAATATTTCCAACTACAGAATGTTTAACCTCCCATCTAATGTTGGACCTTTGGTTGTTTATGAATAAACTTCTGCTTGTGCTTCAGATACATGTTCCTTAGGAAAGATACTCTTTATGAGGAGACAATTCGCCATGCATCTCTTACATTTCTGTGCACCTTGTGTCAGCTTTTATTCCCAACCTCCTTTGCAAGGTGTCTGTATACACTAAGAGCACTGGAAGGAAGAGATGCAGGAGGCAGATTCATTTGCTAACTGAGATTGCAGCTTATGCCTCTCTCCAGGGCAAATGTCGGGCAATCCCTTTATGTAAAGACTGGGATTCCTCAGCTAGGATGCAAACCCAGTGTGAACACAGCATTCACCTTGGTCTACCTCCATGTCATTCCATGTCACCCTTGAAGGACTTGGGGGTCTAAGGGAACTGGCATAAGCAAGGAGCACATGCTTCCTGCTGAGTGACAAATCGTAAAGTCCTTTGTCTCTGACCCAGGAGTCTCATGTCTCCTGCCAGCATCCTTGAAACTGTGGCAGATAACTTATTAACTTGCAGCTAGGGTAACATCCCAGACCCTTCACAGTTCTTGACACTCTAGAAGTGAACTTGATGGGTAAAAGGGCATGAACAGTTGCTAAGACTCGAAATACCTATTTCCAATTAGCGCCTCAAACTTAAATGTAAATCATTACCTGAAATTTGTCTTGTCTTCAGGAAGGGATATACTTGCCTGACTTGAGTTTCAGGTGGCTTTTCATCCGGAGCCCATGCCTGCCTAAGCCACCATTGCTATCAAATATCCTATAAGAAGTTACATTCCCCACTATTCAAGTCCCTCAGTTGCGACGACGTTCTTCTCCGGATTATTATCAGTATAATAGAAAGTGGGCATGAGGGTCAAAATGAATGGGAAAAAGGGGAATCCATTTAATTTCTACCAAGTGCCAAGCACAGCACAGAGGGCATTTAGATGGCACAGTGCTACCAGACAGCCTCGTACTGTTCGAGAACAATCAGTGAGGTTCTACTGCTCGCCGTCTGGAGGCACAACTCGGGAGGCAGGAGTTTGGAGAAAAGGAAAGGGGTTGCTTCTCTCTCAGGGGAATTGGAATCCCATTGGGATTCTCGTGGTGGAGACACTGGGTCTCTTCATTTGCCTTACTTATAACCAGCTGTCTCTCATCTGCAGTTATCAAGGTATTGAGGAGAGCCTGTACAGCTGCCCAGTTCAGAGGAGGAGTGGAAAAATGGAGGTGATAAGACCTGCCATTCTCCGCGGATCCTCCCGGCGTGAGCATTTGCAATGGTTCCAATTCGGTAAGTCGGAAGCAGAGAACGGCGTATGGGCCCAACAGCAGCCCGCGGGCTGGCCTTCCTGGCTTATTCCGCCTGTAGGGCAGTGCCTCAAAGGGAATTGCCTTGCTGCAGATAGGGAGGCTCCCTGGCCAAACCGGGTGCCCTGATGGGCCTTCGAAGGGGAGATCTGTCCCCTGACAGGCTGGGGTACAGCTGTTGGCTCAGTGGGCCCCACTCCAGGAGTAGCTAGCAGTGAGGGTGGTGACTGGTGAGGCCTTTCTGCTACTAATCCTGCATCCCCTCGGTTCAGGACATAAACAAGACTTATTTTCTTATTCTTTTCTTCCTGTGTCTTGCTGTCAGGGATGTGTTTTGAGGCCATTTCCCTTCTCTGCACCATCGAGCGGTTCTCTGTCCCTGGCAAAACCCTATTATGCAATGACAGAAATGCATTGACATAACGGATTTCATCCCATCTGCCTGACTGTTGGTAATACTGTTTCAATTGCATGATGGTACATTAACTTAGGGAACCATGCACGGACCACCTTTCCCCACAATCGAAAACATATGTAGGCCACACAGTATTACAATAATAAATCAATACTCCCTTGGACATCATTGGATAATAGCAGTACATGCTCCAGTCTGCCAAAATCCCACCCAATGGGCTCCCTCCAGAAACCAACATAGAACAGCCCCTATTGGCCCGATGTTCCGGCCTAAAGCTGTGACCAAAAGAATGCAGGCAAACTATGAACATGCAAACAAAACTTGAGCCCACAACTCCATTGTTCCAAACGAGTGCTCACAAACAAGCTTCCTACCAGCCAATCTTGCAAACAGTGGCCCCCAAGCAATGGCCTCCCAAAAGCTCAGCCAGTCCTCACCCGGACCCTGGTTCACAGCCCCTTCCCAGACAGGTTTCCTTTCCACCTGCCAGACATGTTTAGGTGACCCACGCCTTGAAGAGGCATGCAGAGAAATTCTCAGAGACTGCAAAGCATTTGCAATGGTTCCAATCAGTCTCACTCTCCCACTCCTGAGATGGGGGAGGTCGACCTGCCACAGGCAGTTTACCATCCCGCTGCAGGTGCCATTGTGGCTGGACTAGATGGTTGAGCTAGTGGTGTATGGGGTGGCCTATCGGCTTCATTTTGAAACCGTTTTTCTTTTCTGCCTTAATGGTTTCGACAGAAAAGAATACAACAAGGTTGCCAGCCTGTCCACCAATGCCATCCTTTGGACATTGCGCATGCCACTTTCCAGGGACAACCGCTGACCTGGACCGTCCAAGATTCTTCTCCCTCATGTGAAGACTCCCCGCCATGCCAGAACCCCTTTTGTTAGGGAATTCTGGACCAGGGGGATAGTTAGGACTACACTCTTGGCCAGCAGGAAGTAGCTACAGAAGAAGACCTTGTCCATTTGCCCTTTTAAGATTACAGGTGTTCAAAGTATTAAAAGGGGGGAGTTGTAATGGGGGACCTCACTCTCAGGAATGGGGGAGGAGTTGAGCTGTGCATGTGTGTATGGCCCTGGCAAACAGTGCGATGTGCACTGGGCCACACAAGGGATTCTGGGGAAGATCATTTAAAAGGAGTGTGCGGAAACACTGCTTCCTCTTTTTAATCTCCCCTCTTCCCTGGCTGCTGGGGGCTGGAGGTCCAGGGCCCCAAACATTAGGGACACTAAGAGGGGAGAGGAGGAGGCTCGGGCCTGTCAGCGGCAGGCCCTGCGCCCTCCCCCTGTGCAGACCTGTCAACAGTCACTAGCACAGGCCTGTCAGTGGCAGGCCAGTGTCACAGCCCTCCCCAACATGGGCCCGTCAGTGGAGCAGGGGCCTGTCAAACTGAAATATTAGTTTCAGGGGATTTTCAGTTCTTGAATCTATGTAGTAGTTGTAATGGAAAATATTGAAATAACCTTTTATTTTTTAACATGATTGTTAAATTAAAGATTCCTTTCTTTTCCAGCAAACCCTTGTCTTGAGAGTTTTGCCTGGTAGACAGCGAGCAGTAGGGCCATCCCTACTTGTTGGGTTCAGCAACAACAGGAGGCGTCCATTATTTTTATCTGCCAAGCAGCCACTGCTCTAAGAAGATTTAACAGGACCTGCACATTAGCCCCTGACTTGGTCACAGGCATGACCATGTGACCTAAGCCAAGCCAATCAGAATCCTTGCCTGGGACTTTTCCCATTGTGACCACACGGAGAATGTCTCTTCTACTCTGAAACAGGGAATGTTGTTGAAGCCATGGTTCTAGGCAAGTTGGGAAAAACAAAATCACCACAGTGAAAGCAGATATGAGAGGCATGGGGAACGATTCACCACATGATTCCAGTTGCTCCTGCTGCTCAGTTGCACTCCTGCTCCTCCTGGACTTGGTTACTGGAGTCAGTAAATTCCCCTTTTATTGCCTAAATTACTTCCAATGAGTTTCTGTCCATGCAACCAAAATAATCCTATTAATAGTAACTAGCACTCTCTTAAGTGTTTAATGTGTTATGCCCACTAATTCACCTAACCTTCCCTACTATGTGGGAGGTAAGGTACTGTTTTTTAACCGCTAATTTCCAAAAGAAGAAACTGAGGTTTAGTGAAGTGAAATGACTTGCCCACAGTCCCCCAGCTAATAAGGGGCAGAGACAAAATTTAAACCCCGAGTCAACACTTCACCTTTATGCTATAAAAAAAGATATGTGATCTCTTTTCGTGATGCTGGGGAAGATGAAGAACTGGGAGTTGAAGGAAGAGAAAGAGCTAAGGTGAGCACTAATCGGGTCGCCCTTCACGAGGTGAAGGTCGTGGGAGGCAATGGCCCTGCTCAAGCCCAGCCATGGTCAGCAACAGGGTACAGCTCTCTGCAGCTCTCCATGGTATTATGAACTGAATTGTGTCTCCCCGCCCAAATTTACCACATGTTGAGGCCCTAATCCCCAATGTGAACTGTATTTGGAGATAAGGTATTTAAAGATGTGATTAAATTAAAATAAAACCCTTAGGGTGGCGCCCTAATCCAACCTGACTATGGTCCTTATAAGAAGACAGGTTAGGACACACAAAAAGAGACAGCAGGGGCTCGAATGCACAGAGGAAAGACGATGTGAGAACACAGCAAGAAGGCAGTCACCTGCAAGCCAAGGAGAGAGGCCTGAGAAGAAACCACACATGCCGACCCCTTGATCTTGGCCTTCCAAACTCCACATTTGTGAGAAAATTAATTTCTGTTGTTTAAGCCACCCAGTCTGTGGTATTTGTTATGGCCCTAGCACACTAGTATACGTGGTAACTTACGTCAGTCCCTGGTAAGGTGCACACACACACACTTTGCAAAAACAAAATCAGTGGACACTGCAACCATGCTGATAGCAATTCATGCATAATTGGTGTTCACTCAGAGAATCTGGTTTGTTTTTTATCTCCATCCTATCAGGCCCTTCGCACCTGCTGGGGAAACACTTTGCATGAACACCTTGCCCCTCTAACACTCCACATCTGACAGTCACAAGAAGCTTCCAAATTAAATACAGACAGGGTGTTTGTCACCTGGTACCCTATCTATATTTTCATGGGAACTCAGTGATCACTTCCTACATAGGAAATTGCTTGTATCCAGCACGAGGGAGGCTATGCTTCAGTAACAAACAACCCCTGAACTGCAGTAACTAAAAACAACACAATTTTATTTCCCACTCACACTGGATGTGCATTACAGGTCAGATGGAGGCTTTGCCCAGTGCCGACCTCACTCCCAGACCCAGGCATAGAAAGCAGCCACTACCTGTAATGTTGCCAGCATCTGAAGCAGAGAAAAGAGTGTGGCAGCTCCACCCTGGCTCTTAAAGCTTCCACCTGAAAATGACAGCCATCACTTCCGTGCCAGCATCATTGGCCAAAGCAAGCCCGTGGTCCTGTCTAACTTTGGTGGAGAGCAGGGGATCCTACATTTACCCAGAAGACAGAGAACTGGAAATAAGTGGTGAACAGCATTAATGACAACCCTGAGGCTTGAAAGACTTTATCACATTTTATTCCCATCTGGATAACATCAGATACCTTAATATCCGACTTGCCATCACAAAGGTGGGGAGGGGAGACACACAGCTTACCAACAGTTGTCCAGGAAAACTTATTAAAATGTCTGGGTTCAGGTGTTTTCCTTCAAAATGTTTCCCATTTGTCAGGCCCTGTTGGTACAGCATATAATTCTGTCAAGACCTCTCCAAACCCAGCTAAGATTTATCTATCCATGATCCCCAAATCCCTCATTCAAAAGAAAAATGACTCTAGAAATACCTCCAGCCTCATTTCCTTGAGCATGACCCATCCTGACCCTGCAACATTCCCCTGGTCAGGGCAAAATATGTTGAATCCTGAAGACAGATGATGCCAATGCCCAAACCTAATGGGTCACAGAAGACAGAGGCTGCCCCCAAAAATATCATCACTATTAGTTATTGAACAGTCTATGTCTGGCAAGTTATATCATTATACACTTATTCATTTGCGCCTTTAGTAATTTACTGAGTTAATACAGCATTGTAGTTACAAGCACAGCTCTGGAGAAAGGGGTCCTCAACTCTCTGCTTCCCTGCTTATTAGCTATATGGCTTCTCAGTGTCTCAGCTTCCCAATCTACAAAAATGAGGATCATAATTAATAGTTATCTACTTCACTGGGTTGACAGGATTAGAGTTAATATGTACATATCACTTAGAACATTGCTATCTCCTTACAAAGTGCTAGGTACAATAAATATTTGTTATTATCATCATGACGTGCCAGGCACTGGTCTAGCTGATGGAGAAGACGGCATCGAAGACAGGAGAGAAGGTCCCTGTCCTCATGGAGCTTATATTCTAGCGAAGGAGGCTTTATTAGCAAGCAACCCCTGACTCAGCCATGCCTGAAGCTAATTCTACATCCTTGAACTTCCCAATTTCCTGAAGCATTACATTCTTTTTCTTTTCTAGTTTCCTTAAGCATTAGGGCCAGTTTGAGCTGAGTTTCTCTCACTCATAAACAAAAGTATCTTGACTAACATAAGACCCCAAAGACTAAGTTCTTTCTACCCCTTCAGCCTCTGTTCAGCTGAGGGTCTACCAGTTGGCACCTAACGCCATCAGTGTGTCAAACACCTGATGAGGCCCTTGAATATTCAAACAAGTCTCTAAATAGAGTCAGAAACTATAAACAGTCGATTGTAAGGAGCATGAAATGGAAGCATGAGGTGGATCATTACACAAGAAGGCAATAAAATCTGCCTTGGTGCCTACAAGTTTTAGGCAAACCATGGCTGTGTTTCAAAGAATTTTATAAAGGATAATTTGTGAAGTAAATTAGATTTTCTCATGTTTTACCTAATTAATCCAGTTTTTAATATAAGAAAGATAACTTCTTAACTGCCGGCTAATTTTATCAATATAACCCATTTGTCTCACCCCTGAGAGGCCCCGCCACATCCACAGGACATCTGCCACCCCGACAGGCAAAGAGCGAGGCAGACATGAGGGGTATGGGTGCTGGTGAAACACATAGGATCTGGGATCTGAGAGGCTTGGTTTTAAATCCTGACTCTGTCATTTATTAACTGTATGCCCGAATTTGGGTTTCACCAGAAACAGACCCTGAGACAAGTATCCAGTGCAAGTAATTTATCTGGGAGGTGAATGAAACACGGCAGAGGGAGTGAGCCAGGCGAGAAAAGGCTGCCAATAGAGAGCAAATTATCAAACAAGTCTCCACTTTGGACAACGGGCGCTTAGTGCTGATGGGAAACCCTGGGAGACAGGGTGGAACACATTCAGAAGGGTGCTGGTGAATGATTAATGAGGGACTCCCCAGAAAAAAATAATAAAAAGCCCTAATTTGTCATTTTTTCCCATTTCTATGGTGTATATACACCCACTCTGGCTGTTTCAACCAACATGATGTCACTGAGTAAGGAGTTGGGGAAAGATACACACAACTGGCCCTTGCACACCAGGAGCATGCCTCAGAGTTATCTCACCTGGGTTAGCCAAACTGGCCATCCCTCACCACCCATGAGTCCCTGATCAAGGGACACTCCCGAGGGGAGGTGTGAATTCCCCCACCACCTCCACGGTGGTGTACAGGGGGCCAAAGAAGGCGTACAACCACACAAAGTCCTCAGGCAGAGAAATGCAAGTGCATTTGGTTGGGCCAGTGGACACTTAGAAGGTAAAGATTAGGAGATATGGGTAGAGCACTGAAAACATTTGCTACGCTGTGTGACTATGACAGCTGTTTCACCTCCCTGTGCCCCCAATACTTCATCTGTAAAGTGAAGAATCCCTAAATCTTTCGACAAATATTTACAGAGCACGTACGATGTAGCAGGCACTATTGAGATCATCGGGATGTGACAGGACTGAGCAAGACCCACAAAGTCACTGTTATATAGGGCCTATATAGTCCAGTAGAAGCAACAGCCTCTAACCATGCAAACCATGAGGCACCAAAGGCCATTTCAGAGATGCTGGAGAGAGTGATGCGAGGGAGGTGAACTTCAAGGGAGGCCTATGAATGCAAAAACCTTCTGAAAGGGCAACCTTTAGGGCAAGAGCTACCGGATGAGAATGAGTGTGCTGTGATCTGGGAAACAGCATTCCAGGCAAAGGGGACTGCAAGCGCAAAAGCCTTGGGGCGAGAGAGAGCTGGCTCATGCTCAGAAGAGAATGGAGACCAGGGTAGCTGGATGAGAGTGACTCAGTCGGGAGGCAACAGGGGATGAGATCAGAGCTGGAAGGGAAATCAGTATAACCAGCACCTGGTCGGCCTTCAAAAGAGCTTTGGATAATGACACAGTCTTGAAGATTTGTAATGACGGTGAAATGCGTTCCCATGTGTTTAACAGGCATGATGCGTTTTATCAACCCAGGAAACAGTCACATCTCTTATTTTTCCAATTAATTTCATGCCTTCCCACTAGGCTGACAGGAGCACGAAGTCCAGTATCTCCCTCTAGATTTCCTTTCTCATGGTCCAAAAATTCTGAAGGTTTCATTAATTCAAAGGTCACTTCCAAACTCCAGGTAGACAGAAGCCAGAGAAGCTGACCCATTCACTGGCAGCCCCGTTTCCATCTCCCCTCATGCCCAAGGCCGCCACAAGGTGTTGTTGAAATCCAGTTCAAAGCAGTTGGGGTGCCTGCCTACTGCTGTGACAATGCCTACATCGCCAGTCCCTACGTGGGGACCCAGTGATCCTCCTCCACACTCCAGTTCCCAGGTTCCAGCTCTTCGAACTCACCTGCAAACACTTAAACCTTTCAACATACATTCCCCTCCTACTGCCTTCAGGGTACCACCCTGCAGACCTGAGTTGGGGCCATCCCAATGTATTCTTAGTCTCGTGTTAAGCTGGGTCCATTTTATTTCCAGTTTTGTTTCCCCTCTTTGCCATTAGGCATTCGTTGGGAAAATTACCCTCCATCCAAATAGAGCTCCAAATCTCCTAAAGCGGAGACTGGGAGAGGAATGTGTAATGGTTGATTTTAATGACTATATTTGTTAAGCTCTCACTCCATGCTTCGTCCTATGCTAAAACATATATATTCTTTTGATCATTGCCACATCATCTCATTTGACACATGAGAGCACTGAGACAGACACAGGGAGATTAAAACTGTTGCCCAAGATCATGTGCACATATAAGTAGCAGAAGCACGATTCAAAACTAAGCAGTCCAACAAGAAAGTCTAAGCTTTTAAGCAACTATGCTATATAGCCTCGCTGACGTGCTTCCTACCAGAGTATTATCTTTGTTCTGTACGCAACCTGATGCATCTTCTCCCTGGAAATACTTTTGGGCACCAGAGATCTTGAAATGGCAGGCTTGCTCAGGTTAGAAGGCTTTTGTTGCACCCTATTGCCAGGACAACTTCCAAAACAAAGAGGGTCAATGCAAGTGACTGACCAAGAAATAAAGGTAATCTCAGGCATGGTTTCACCAAACATGCAACTCCAATGAATGAAAATCAATTTCCTGCTATTTCTCAGTTTCGTAAAGTCTTGGCTGTTATGATGCTGAATCCTTGCACAATCCAGAGAAGACAAATAACAGTCGATTTTCTTGAAGTCAGTGGGACCCTGTCACAAAGGGCCAGCCAATTTTATTTAATACAATTGGAAATTCTTGCCGTTATCCTTGTGACTTGAAAGCCAGAAAGACTGGCTCAATATGTGCAAGAACCGTCCTGGAATGCCTTTCTCATTCCTTCCATTTTTTTACTTTCTTTCTTATAATTCCAAGTTTAGGAGAATGTCTGAGTTTACATTGTTCTCTGCCTAGAGAAATTCGATTATTGGACCCTCACTCCCCCAAAAGGCTGCTGTGCAGTAGTTCACTCTACACAGAGCCTCTGACACAAGTGAGTTGTGGATCAGCAATATCAATGCCACAGGAGAGGCAGACACACCAGATATCCAAGGCTAATTTCCTTATCCACTGAGCCTCCATTTTCCATCTATGAAACTGCATGTAGCATGTTTTTCATTTCTATATAAGGTCTGTCCAGAAAAAGTCCAGCCATTGTTAATATAACAAGAATGGTTTGCATGACCTTGATGTAACCTGGCAGCCAAGGAGAGTGGACTGGAATGTGCATGCGTGAACAATGACAACTTCACTGTACTACTCAGTGCGGGCAGTACACGCTGTTGAGTGAGCATGTGTACTGTGTGGCCATCACATTCAAAGTGACTGAGTGAGTAGAGCAATGAATCTGCATCAAATTTTGTGTTAAGCTTGAGCATTCCTCTGCAGAAACTATTCAGATGATTCGGAAGGTGGTAGCTACGGGCAACTGGTGATTGGCAACTTCATCACAATAATGCACCCACTCATGCATCATGTCTCTTGCAGAGTTTTTTAGTGAACCGTCAAATCACCCAGGTGACTGAGTCCCCCTACAGCCCAGATTTGGCACTGTGACTTCTGGCTTTTCCCAAAACTAACAGCACCTTTGAAAGGGAAGAGATTTCAGACCATTTAGATTCAGAAAAACACAGCGGGGCAGCTGATGACAACTGGGAGAACTGTGTAAGGTCCAAAGGTACCTACTTTGAAGGCGACTGAGTCATCATTGTCCTGTGTACAATGGTTTTTGTATCTTATATCTTCCTCAATAAATGTCTCTATTTTTCATATTACATGGCTGAATGCCTTCTGGACTGACTTTGTATTTTATGATGCTTTGATGTCTTGGGGGCTTCTGGACCTGGGGGAGGAACTGCCCCTCTCAGCGTTAGCTACTTCCTAGAGGTAGCAAACCGCATGCCTTCCAGCATGCCTCTGATATGCAAGCCAACCAATTCCCAGTCCACACATTCTCTATACGCCTACTTTTGCCAGGCTCCTACAATCTGGGACACTGCCCCTCTACCCTAAACTACACCAGGGCCAAGTACCAGACAACAAGGGACCACTCCTATGCCTCAGAGTTTTCCAGGATTATCCAGTCTCATCCTATGCTTGCTCAGTGTACCTACCCTTCCTCACCCATGAAAATCACAATAAAGACTCAGGCCCACGCTTTCCTTTTGCTCCTTCTGCATCCTCACTGACCCTGGAGCTTCCCCATGTGGCCCTGTGTAGCCTGGCACACCCCCTCCTCTTGGGAACTGTAAGTAACAAACTATCTTTTCAATGGTGATTGTCCCTAATCTGTTGGCTTCACCAAACCCGAATAAAACAAAAACCCTAGACATAGTTTTAAAAAGAAAGGAGTGTCACAATGCCAACTTATGGCACTATTTGCTTCTGAGAAGCTAAGAGTGCCTAAATAAAGGACATGTTTTTACTAGGAGAGGTAAGGTGGTTCTCTGAGAAAGTGCTCTTCTGTATGGCATCGAAAGATCACAATTCTTATCTAACTCTGCCATTCATGGTCTAGGTCATCTTGGGCATGTCCTTTAATCTTTCCAGTCCGTTGTCCCTTCTTTCCAATATGGGGATAACAGTGTTTGCCTTACCTGTCCCACAGAGCTTTGTGAGAACCAAATGAGAACAAGATGTGAAAGCTCTTTGGAAACGCTGAAACACCACCGGAGTAAAAATGCACTGGGCATGAGCCGCTGGGAGGCAGTATAGCACGGTGGTTAAGGCCTGAAGCTTTTAAATCAGATTATTTGGGTTTCAATGTTAAACTTCTCTAAGCGTCAGCTTCCCCACCTGTAAAATGGGTAAAATAATAATAATAATAATAACTCCCTCACATAGTCAATTTGTAGATAGCATAAGGTGACCTTAGAGAACTCTATCAGGTATCTGTTGGGTACTTCAAACTCAGCTTGTCCAAAAATGAATACATCCTGCTTCCCAAATAATTTTACTCTAAAGCCTGGGCTTCCTTTCTCAGTGAAAATTGGCACTATTCACCTTAGTTACGCCAGTTAAGAGCCTGAACATCATCTTTGAGTCCTTCTCCTTTACACCTCACATTCAACCAACTGCCATGTTCTCCTTTATCTACCTCTTAAACCACAGGCTTACTTTGGGAACCATCCTTTCTCATTTGGACTTGTCTTCATGATCAAGTACAACATCTGGAGATCCAGCCATTGTGTCCCAATTCCAGGCCAGCAGCAGGAGAAGTGGAGAAAGGTATGCCTCTCCCTCTGAGAAAATTTCCACGTTACCTTTCTCTTTGCATTTCATTGACCAACACTAAATCACATGACCATAGCTAGTTCCATGACAAACTGGAAACTGGGTCCATGTCTCCTAATTAAAATCAGGATGTTAGCTTCTTTCTTTCCTGAAAAATTTAGTCTTAAAGTCATTAGATGGAATCAAATGAGGTAAGCATCCATGCCAGGGACCAGCGGCCTGGCATGGGGTGCTAAAGCCGCAGATGGGTGTGTAACCTCAACCTAATCAGAGAGAAAACAGGAATTATAACCCAGAATGAGAGACTTCACACATAACGAATGGCCTGTACTCTTTAAAAGCATCAAGGTCAAGAAAGTAAAAACGAGTCTGAGGAACTCTTCTAGAATAAGATAAGACAACTAAATGCTATGCAGGTTCCTAGACAGGATCCTTTATAAAAAGTATTATTGAGGTAGTCAGCAAAACTTGAATGTGGTCTGTGGATTAGATAGTGGTAATATATCAGTGTTAATTTCCTGATTTTCATGACCATATTATGATTATTTTAGAAAAATACACACTAAAGTATTGGGATGAACATAGTGTCAGAAACTTATTCACAAATGATTTAGGGAGAAAGGAGTTATTTTGTACTGCAGTTGCAACTTTTCTCTAGGTTTGAAATCCTTTTATAATAAAAGGGAAAAATAGGGCTCTATTTCAGAAGAAAAAAAGGGAATATGGATGTTCGGATATGCAAATAGCAGACTCCACCACAGATGGTACTTAAATAATGTATCAGAGAAAGTCATTCCGAGGAAGTAATATTTAAAGCCAGAGCCAAAGATGAAAAAAGAAGCAGCAGTAGCCAACTATGTGAAGAGCAGGGAGACAAACTTTTCGGGCAAAGTGAATAGCGTGTACAAAGTAGCTGAACTTGTTTTCGAAGTTATAACCCTTGCTTTATGGCTGTAAATAAATAGTAATATGGTTGAAAATAACAGTCATTGCTTCAGAAACATGAGTAAGCACTACTGTGAGCAGGAGCTTGTATCAGTCAGCTATGGTCACAATAATGCTGTGAAACAAAAACCCACAAATTCTTAGCAACCATTTATTTCTCATTCATGCTTTTGTAGGGTGGCTGGTGCAATTCTGCTGGGCTGCAGGTCTGCTGTTACGGTGAGGTAATTGCTGCACATGTCTCTCACTGTTCTAGGACCAGTGACTAAGACATGTTGTCCTAGTGGAAAAGGCAGAAGCACAAGAGGGCAAGCTTTATCACAATAGCATGTGTCAGGCATCTGCTAGTCAGGTCCTCTCACATCCCATTGGCCAAACAAAGTCACATGGTCAACTAACCAGTCGAAGTGTGGGGAAGTACACTTCACCCTCCAAGAAGGCACAGGAAGACACGGCCTTGCTGAATATCAATGAGGTTAAAAAAAAGGAGAGAATAAACGTTTACTGAACAATAAATAATCTAACTACCATAAAGCTCAAACACTTCACACGAGAAAAAGCCACCATTAAAAACAGCTTCCTTTTAAACTGTTTTATAGGGGAGTGAAGAGGGAGAAAAAATGACAAGGTCTTTTAAAGGATTTTGTATACCCTAGACACAAGTACTTTTGGAGGCCTCATCAGAGAGTATTTCAAACATACCATAAATTTGCCTACATCCTACATTAAATGGATTTTTTGCTATCAAATATTTTAGAGAAAATTTCTAAATTTTTCTTCTGAAATTATGACAACAAGTGGCTTATTTAAATTTTGATTGGATGTGATTTCTTGGCAATTTGCATACTCAGAAGCTCTTGAAAGTGGGAAATTCTAATCTACCAGCATTTTCAGATGTAATAAAATCCCTATGAACACTAAATTTAACAATTAGCAATATTGACAAAGTAGCACAGTTTGTAGGAATTTTAAAAAATATTCATTAATGTCAACTTTGCTGGTTTTTGTTTTTTTTTATTTTTTATTTGTTTGGTTTTTTTGCATTTTAGAGCCAATAATTTTTTCCCCAGTTGTTTTGCAAACCCTTAGATGCTTGAAAAACTCACAGGTCCAGAAAGGCTCTGTGCCCAATGAATTAAAACCATATTTTGCCTGGAATCAAAGTTAATTGGGATTGACCATGAAATGGGTATCTTTGAATGCCAAACTCCTTGCCACAGAAAAATGACGGCAGCTAAATGCAATTGAACCGAACCTATTTTGAAGACTCTCTGCCTATAAAGAAGGGTGAATGGTTTGTGTTTGCTGATCTTCAGAGACCTTCATTTCATTCACAATGCCATTCACACTGTATCCACTCCATCTGTAAGGCAAATAAAAATGTCATTTTCCAATCTTGGCTCATTTCATCTTGTATGAAGTCTCCCTTCCCAATGCCTTGCTATCATTTCTCTACTGTGATTTAAAAAAAACAACAGGTAATAAAAGTTGGCCTAACAGTGGTCCTCTAAGGACCAAAATGTGATTGAAGGAGCAATAACATACCCCGATGCCCCAACAAAGTTTCTCAATAATGTAACAAAGCTAGAGTTCATGGTGGCAAAGCTAGCTTCACTGATAAGTATCAGTACAATAAATGACTCATATTCAATTAGTTATATCATTTGTATGGACAAAACTGTAGCTCTCTGCCCCTTTCTGGCGATTTGGTAACATGGAGAGATAATCACCCACCAGAGATGAGATTCTGGAAAAGTAATAAATGCTAATCTTTATGGTTGCCCTTTCTCAAGCTCCTGCTCTGTGCCAAGCACTTAGCACATGTAACTGGGACAGTGCAAGTTTCCAATGCGGTCGCAGTTATGTTCAGCACCCGGTACATGTTAGTCACTCAAGAAATACTTGTTGGCTGAATAAATGAAAGGGTCAGTGGTTCCAAGAACCTACCTTCCAGTTTATCAACTCCATGACCCTGTTTCTGAGGTCCCTACATAAGGCCCTCAGTGTGTCTGGGGGAGTGTCGGGGGATGTCTCACATCAACTGCCCCATCAGTCCATGCTTCTGTTGCACCACTGCCTGTCTCCTCATCTCGGCATAATCATTCCTTCCAAGGCCACTGTTCACAACTTTATCAGATCCTCTGCAGTTCTGGGACCCCCAGCCTCTTGGCACAAGGCTGGTACTATCACACCAAGCTCACAGGAGGGAGATAATCGCCTTCCTGAATACTTGCTAATTATGGTACATTTGCTATTTGAAAAAATCAGGTTGCAATGCTGTATAAATAAAACACACACAGAGACACAATTTTTAAAAAAGGATCAGAAACATATACACCAAAATGTTAATATGGTTATTTCTGGGTGGTGGAACAGTGGTTAATTTTATTTTCTTTTTTGATCATTTTTTTTTCTGTATTTCCCAAATTTGTGTATCAAGAACAAGTGTGCATTGTTTTGGAGTAATAAACGTTTAGCTTATTTAAGCTGTGTTCTGAGAGCAGGTCAGGAACCTAGGAGGCAAGGGCTACTCTCCCTAAACACTGTAAGGCCCCAAGGTGGTTTAGGTTACTCATTCAGCAACACCCCATTTGCACGGGGTGAGCAAGGGGAAAGAAACTACCTCACCAGCAGCAGCGCTATTCGCTAATAAAACTTTGATCCTGAGTTAGAGGCCAGTGTTACCATGATGAGAAGGGAGTCCCCCAGTTGACACAACACATGCTCACTTCCTTCATGAATCTTCCCTAACAGTCCCTCTACCAAGTGCCAGGAGCAACCCAGCTCCACCATGCTATCTTCTGTCTTCCAGTGACTTGTCTCTTGGTCCTTCTTTCTTCAACAGTAAAAGTTAGTAATTTCAAGCAAACATCTTGACAGCACATGTTCTTAAAACAGTAAGGCATCTATTCACCTATGCAGTCAACAAATTATCTAACGATCCGCCATTACGGGTCGGGTGCTGTGTCAGGTGCTGGGAATGCTTAGTGAGCGACCCACAGATCTGGTCCCCACCCTCACAGAGTGCACAACCCAGTGGAGGAACTAGACATTGATCAAGTAAACACAGCAACGAATATAGAGTCAGAAACAGAGTAAGTGGACATTTCAGAGGGTGCGCCTGGACCCTGAAAAATGAATAGGAGTTAAATGGGTAGGTAAAGGGGATTGAGGTCTTTCTGCAGAAGGAGCGCAGCCAGTGCAAGGGCCCTGCAGCCCTGTGTCAAACCCAAGGAGCCAAGAGAAGGAGACACGAGGTTGGAGAGATGAGCAGAGTTCTGACCGTGCAGCGCTTTGTAAACCATGATGAGAATTTTAATCTTGATCCTAAAATCAACACAAAGCCATTGTGTTGAGGGTAGCAAGCCCTTGATGAACCAAAAACTTCAACTAGTTAGATCTGCCTTTTAGGGAACGGGAGCCGAGAAGTCAAATCATGAGATGATGTGATTTCAGTGTAAAAGATTTCCAAGGTCTGCCTCAGGTCAGTACACCTTTGGGCCCATTTTACACACTATATTAGTTGTTCCTATTATTAATCATTCATCCCATGGCAGGCCTTGTGATGACATACACTCTATATACATTATCACATTTAATCCTCACAATAAGATTTAGGTCTTATCACTAGCCCCATTTTACAGATGAGGGAACTGAGGTTCAGAGAGCTGAGCAGTAATATGTCCCTAATGGCATAGCTAGTAAGTGACAGGGCCAGGACTCAAACCCACATGATTTCCCTTCCCCTGAGCTATGCTGCTCCATCTGGGGTCCTGGCAACTAGAAGACAATTTTCAGAATTATAAGACTCAGGTCCTGCAAGCTCCTAAATCATCAAAGAAAGTCTGGGAAGAGGAGGAGATGTTTGCAGAAAGTCACAGCTGGAAAGAACATTTTAGACAAGGGAACAGCACAGACTGAACCTACATGACACATTTGTAAGTATGCCAGGGAGGGGGTCGCAGAGCAGGAGAAGATACAGAGGGAGGTGTGCCAGGTTACAGCAGGTCCTGGATGTGCATTAAGTAAAGCCACAGCGACATGGTAGTCGGGAGTGGTAAGGCAGCTACAAGACACACAACTATATAAAACCATCATGTGTCTTCAAGGTGCAGCCTGCTTGCAGACCACAGCAAAATGCTTTATCAAACCTCTGCCTGCACTCTGAGCTTCAAAATGGTGCATTGTAGTCAATCAACTTCAACTGGGGGAAGAGACAGACACAAAGGGAGAAAAACATCATCCTCTTTTTAATAAATGTGTCCAGGAAAAAGCGTTAGCCAGCAATGTGCAGCCTCCAACGTCTGAGACTGCACATCAGCGGTGGCAGGGGGGACAATGGGACAAAAGAGTATCAGCTGGAATAACAAGTAACACCTTCAACAAGCCACAGGCCTCATTTCTTTCTTCCTTTCTCGACTTTAGGCCCTGGAGAAATGCCATAGCAATTTATAGAAAGAACAGTTAAAGGTAGACAGTGCCTAGATATTATTCCTGCCAGTTCATTTTAGTTCATTTGACAAACATTTGCATTTGCAAATTGACATAGTTTAATAACAACTGCCTATGTCAATTATGAGTGCCATCGTGATGGTGCAAACACCCTTCTGGCCTTGAGGGCGAGCGGTGGAGGCTAAGTTCCTTGTCTCCTGTCCCTTCAGTTCTCGTTAATGATGATGATGATAACTCACATTTGTATGGCTTTGTAATTTCAGAGAGCCTTGGGCTTTCCTAGAGCTCTCGCCTGCTGTACTTCGCTTATTCCCCCTGCAATGTGCAGTATCTGTTTTGGCCCACTCTGGGGACCTTAAGTTTGACAGGGTCAGAAAAGGCCATACAATTCAGGGATCTGTGTGAAACAGGAACCACGAACCACGATGCCTGCAGGGCACCGTCAGGTGACGTAAATAAAGAGGAAGAAATGACAAGCAACAGAGAATGGTGGGGCCTGTGGCAAATTGGAGTACATGCACCGTGGAAAGGTGGGGCCGACTGCTTCTCCTCTTATACCCACCAACTATTTCCATGTGGAAACAGAAGCCCAGTGTTGCCAGAACTTCCAACGCACTAAGAAAAGTAAAAGGCCAGATGCTGTGTAAATCTCCCAATTATTAAATGATCACAACTGTACTTTTTAATTAAAAAATATATTTACTTACAAGTATTCTGAATGTCAACAGCTACAACTTATTTTTTGGCAATTGTAGAGTAGTATTCAGTTAACGGAACAATTATTTCATATAAGCTGCATCAGAAACAACTGAAGATGAAAGAACTGCTATCCCCGTATATAACTGATTTGTGCTGTGCACCAAAAAGAAACTGATTTAAACTCCAATGTCAATTCACAACCCCTATACTGTATCAGACAAAGTTAGTTGCTATTGAAAATACCTGCAGGCCAGGGTTCTCCAAAGATATATTCAGTAGTGTGTTAACTATCCAAAAAAGACACTGTACAGTTTACTGATTAATTATTTATTTGTTTATTTTACTTTTAGAGATAGGGGAAGGGAGGGAGAAAGAGAAGGAAAGAAACATCAGTGTGTGGCTGCCTCTTGCACAACCCCTACTGGGGACCTGACCAGCAACCCACGCATGTGCCCTGATTGGGGAATCGAACCAGCGACCCTTTGGTTCACAGGTCAACATTCAATCCACTGAGCTACACAAGCTGAGGCAGACACTGTACTGTTTAAAAACAAATCTGACAGAGCTTTACATTTCAACTTTTTCTTTAGAAGGAATGAGTTGCATAGAGGGAGATTAAGTGCTTTATAGACCAGAAAAAAGCTGCACCAGAATCAACTTATTCATTATCATCATCTTCTTCACCCTCCTCCTCCTCATCCTCTTCATCTTCCTCATCTTCCTCCTCTTCCTTCTTTTTCTTTCTTTTTTCAGCCTTGACGACTCCCTTTTCTGCCACATCAGGCTTTCCTTCAGCTCCGTATGCAGCTGTCTCCTTTCGGTATTTCTCCTTCAGCGTGGCCACCACCCTTTCATCCAGCTGCTTGTCCCCTGCAGCCATGTGACTCTACATCCCTCTCAGCTACTTTGTGGCATCACCAGTGGACAGGCGGGATGCTCTCCTTTGATTTTTGGGCGATACTCAGAACAAAACAAGAAAAAGGCTGAAGGAGGTCTCTTGGGTGCGCTGGGATCCTTGAACTTCCTTTTTGTTTCCCCTTTAGGAGGAATGGGTCTCACTTCTCTTTCACAACGGGCCTTGTCCGCCTTTGCCACGTCTTCACATTTTCCTTTCTCTTCAGTAGACATTGCCTTCCAGCTCTCTGAGTACTTCTTGGAAAACTCTGAGAAGTTGACTTGAAGCACCTGGGTGCTTCTTCATGTGCTCCTCCCAGCAAGTTTGCACAAAGAAAGCACACGGTGATATTTGGCTTCCCAGCTTCTCAGGATCTCCTTTGCCCACATTTAATTATCTTTCCTCAGCGAGCACAGAGTCGCGCGGTGCCTGTCCGGCTCACGCTTACCCCAGTGTTGTCTCTATGGAGCTCAATGTACTGCTGAAACTGGATTTTTTTAAACACCATATCAACCCAACACAATATAGTTGAAGGCTGGAAATAACCCTTGGGCCCCTCAGCGAGTGACCTCTAAAGCAGCCCTAAAGGGGTTTGTTAAGTAGGGACTTCATGGAATTGACAAAAAGATGAACCCGATTCACACTAACTTAAACAAAAAAAGGGGGATTTATTAAAATGATAGTTAAGAGAAGGATTAAAACACCAAACCATGGGAAAGCTAGGGAAGACGGTGCGCTTTAGGAACAGCTGAAACCAGGGCCCTGGGGCTCACCAGGGCTGCTATGTCCCTGTCTTACATCTGTTTCCCTCTGCATATCAGATCCACCTCTCCCCTTGCAGGCTGGCCTTCACTCCAAGCACCGAAGTTCCCAAAATTCACATGTGAGCCTTCCATCCTCAGGAAAATGCTGATGAGCATTCTCTGTCCCGCACAGAAATAGCCTCACCGCCCTGGAAGAATTCCATTTGCACCAGGTTAGTGCAGGTGCATATAACTGGCTAATCACCTGTGGCCATAAAGACAGGCAACACAGTGGGCCAGCCCCAGTGAGCTGCCCTCCTCTGAGCAAGCCTACTTGGCCAGGAAGTCAACATGGCAGAATATAGCAGTTGCCACCACAGCCACGTAGAGGGTGGGGTTATTGTAGAAGAAGGAAGGGTCCTGGGTGCACAGGTGTCCAGAGACCTACCACTAGTTCATTCTACATTATAGACAGTGACTTTGAAGGACAGTGGGTGTAGTGGTCACCTCGTGGTGCAACACAGATCCCTCCCCAGCTGCCAAGGGTGTGGCTCCTTATGGCTCACCACTGGGTCCGCCCCAGAAATCCCTCTTGGCCAAAGGGAGCATCCTCTCCCGAGGTCACACCCCCAGGAAGCAGTCCACATCTTATGACTTAGTCAGTGTTAGACACAAGGCTGAAGGTCTCGCTCAGCTTCAGAGCTCCTGGTGGGATTAGCTGGGGCCTCAACTACCACCTCATCACAGTCCAACTGCTCTCTTCACCTAATTTGGCTTCTCCCACTCCTTCATGGTGTAGCTCCCCACCCAGTACACTCCCTGCTGGTGAGTCTCCTCTACTTCTGGGTTATTTCCAAGGAGAACTGACAACGAGAGTGGACGCGGAAGTCAGGCTCTGACGTGTGCTCTGCAGCTGCTCACCTACTGGAGGGCCGACAGAGCCCCATGGTTGGTGGAGGGTAGAGGGGTGCCGTCTCTCAGAATGCAGCGGCCGTGCTGTGGTTAACCTCTCTGCTAGTGGTGCCCTGGGGTGGGGTGCCGGTGGAAGGGCGAATGAGATAGTTCAGGAGCTCAGGAGATTCGGGAGAAGTTATATTAGGCCTGAGGCCCATGGAGACAGAGATGCATCTGATCCAACCCTGGATCCCTAGCACGGGAGCTGCCCAGGGAATAGGGCTCATTCCCTTATGCTGAGAAGCATTCCCCTTTTTAGGCTCAGTGTCTTTTCTTACAAAAAACAGAATCCTTTCCGAACCTGAATTCCCTAAGGAGGGATGGATGGGATGGACATATAGACTGATTGGACTGACAGTAATAAAACGTCACTCCCCCATGTCAACAGGACAGCCTGAAGGAGGGTGGGGCCCATCAAAGTCTCCCACGGCCTCAACAGAGAGCGTACAGGACCCAGAAAATAGTTCCAATCACGCGAGCAGGTGCTCCAAAGAGGCAAACGGACCACGGAATGACTTGGCCAAGACAGTGCAGACGAGTGGCAGCCAGAGGCCTGAGGCTCCAGCCATAAGCCACCAGCTCATTCACCTGTCACCCACCCAAATCTTTTCTGTGGACCCCAGCAGTTGGTACTGGGACACATAATAGATGCTCAGAAGATATGGCTGAATGTCTTTACTGATTACCAGGCACTTTCTCATCCCTCATCATCCAAGATCCTCAAGAGTACCACAGGAGGCAAAAGGGTTACATCCCTCATTTTACGAATGAGGAGCCTGAGGCTCTAATAACTCAGTGGTTTGCTCCAAGTCATGTGGCTGAAGAAGAGTCACAGCCAGGATTCAAGCCCTGGCTTTCATTCTTCTGCTCTTGACCACACCCAAGGCCCGTCAGGATGGACAGCAGGTGTGTCAGCTGCCCTGTGCTCAGTAGGAAGGACAAGCCAAGTACAGTAAAGTATTCAAATGCTCGTCCCCGCACATGGATCTCTATTTGACTCACTGTGTCTTCATCCAGGCCAGCTTCTCCACCACCCCACCACTACTGCAGGCCTTTACGGGGGCGCTCCCTGCCCACAATGCCCCTTCCTCATGCCTCCAAGCCATCTCATTCCTCAAGGCTCCATTGGATTCCAGCCTCTCCCCTGATGGTCTTGCAGAGTCCTGCCTCCCTCCCCAAATGTGGCCTCTGGCTTCCACAGCCTGAGGTCTTGGGCCTGGGTAAAATGACCTCTGCAGGGCCCATACTTTCTGGGCATGTATTTTGGAAGGTTCCCCTCATATCTTATCAAGGCATTATGCCTCCAGGTAAGACTGGCAGCTCCTTGCACATGGGGCAGAGATGAGCTAATGAGCTGCGTTATGGACTGAATGTGCCTCCTCCCCAAAACCATATGTTGAAGCCCTTACCCCCATTGTTATGGTATTTGGTGATGGGGCTATTGGAGATTAGGGTTACATGAGGTCATGAGAAGATTAATGACCTTATAAGAAGATGGAAAGAGAGAGAGAGGTCTCTCAGCCATGTGAGGGCACAGGAAGAAGGTGGCCATCTGCAAGCCAGGAAGAGAGGCCTCACCAGAAATGAAACTGGCTGGCACCCTAGCCTTGGACTTCCAGCCTCCAGGACTATGAGAAATCAAAGTTTGTTGTTTAAACAACCTGTCTAGACTGTGGCATTCTGTTATGGCAGCCTAAACAGACTAAGACAGGCTGCTTTTCATTCTCAGTGATGCTCAGCCCATTACTGTGCACCGAGCTCATCTAGACTTTGTTCAACACCACGTCCTTACATTAGCCTGGTGGGAAAGCCTCGGGCCACAGAGGTGCAGTGAGGGAAGAGGAGGAGGGACCAGGCAGATGGTCTCTGGAAACAGCCTCCTGACAGAGTTGCCAAGAGCCCTGGGAGCAGCTGGCCACGCCTCCCCGGCACATTCGGCATCTGCTCCTGTCCCCAGCAACTACCAACACCACAGCCTCCCAGCCCTCTGTTTACTCTTTCCTCAGACACTATCAAGATGGGAGACACATCCCTTGGCACCCTCCAGGACAGTCAGATGGCACTGCCAGCATCACAGGGCGCCAGAACTCTGCCCACATGGACCCCAAGAGCTCTGTCTCATTTCAGCCTGTTCCACAAATCAAACCGTCAACAGGGCAAAACTGAGCTTCCCTGACAGCTGGCCACCAGATTTCAGATGTCCCAGAACACAGGAAAGGAACTGTGACGGGGCCATGAGGAGCCACAGGTCAGCTCTCTCTTCCGTCCACGTCGCCCATTCACAAGCCGGAGAAGAGCCCCCACAGAGCCCGTGAGCAGAGGCCAAGGAAAGGGTACTAATGAGAAAGCAGGAGTTAGGAGACCAATGTGAAAATACATGTTTATTGTCACTCATATGTTTTGGATTTGGTAACCTGTTTCAAGAAAGTAAGTTACATGACCTGCCCCTGATCTGTCTGAATAGTTCCCAAGGAAACAAAAGTTAGCTTTGCAGGCATGAGCTGTGACCATCTTTATTTAGTTGATGCAGATTTACACGGTGAGGGAGTATATCTCTAGGAGACATGTAATTCTTAGTGGAACCCCAAGCTTGCCTTCAATGTCATTTACTTAACTCTTTTCCTCCCTAGTCAAATGTAATTTTTTTTGGTAATTAATATGTAATTGACATAAAACATTGTGTAGGTTTAAGGTATACAATGAATTGACTTGATACACCTACATACTGCACTATGATTACCAACAGTGTCAGCTAACATCTCTATCACATTATTTAACTCAACAACTTGGTGACCTTTCTCAGAACACGTGCTCAAGAGAGACTAAGGCTTCCAGGCTAGCCCTCAGTCTGAAATTTCCTTTCTTTTTGAGCAAAAACCATGCCAGAACTTCCCTCAGGTAAAAGCAATTCTGTTCATATGAAGATGGTAGGATCAAAGGTTGAGAATAAAGAGAACTCAAAAGTTGGTTTGACTGCCTCCTCACAACCAGGATTTATTGCATATCTTCAGGTTGCATTGTTCTGAGAATTCTGCTCTTTGATATGGATGTTTAAAGCAATTCCACGCTCATGACCTAAGCACCTCCCAAAGACTGCACCTCCAAATACCATCACATTGTGGGGTAGGATTTCAACATATAAATTTGGGGGCACAAACATTCAGTCTCTAGCAGCAGCCAAGAATTTGAAGTCACCACCAGAGCATGGCACAGAGACTACAGTGTGGGCTTTAGAGACAGACAGCCTTAGAAACTTGGAGACTGCAGGGTTTAAGGGCTGAACAGGCCCTGCTCTGCCACTTACTGTCTGTGCAATCTTGGGCAAGCCACTTAACCTCTCTGAGCCTCGGTTTCAACCACAAAATGAAGACACTAGCCCCTGAATGTTTGTGAAGATATGATGTATATTTTCTTGGTCGTGCCAACCCAGGGACACATTTAGAGTGAATTCAAGGCTCTTTCTTTACTGAAAAAACTGACATCTAGAAAAAAAAAACAACTGGTCTTGCCTAACTATTACAGACTATGGCTTTTTCTCATAATCTGACATGATACAGAAACATTCAATGAAGAAGCCGGCAGGTACTGAAATGTCCATTGTAAGATAATTATCAATCACTGCAAGTCCAGCCTATTCCAGGGAAACTGAACTTGCGTGGACACCCTGGGCCTCTGATCCAGGCTCCCAGAGCCCAGGTCTTCTACTTTGGCAGATGCTGGGGCTCTGTCTCCTGGGAAAAGGAGTCTGATACAAGAAAGAACTTTCATTATCGTTGCCCTGAGGCAACAGCAACTGCCTACGAAGAGCAGAGTAAAGCACAGAGGGTGGTGAGATATAAATTATTGCATTTCCTCCTTGGTGGTTAGGCCATTTAAAAATGGGTAGATTCAGAGAAGTGTTTCTTTTTGTGTTTCTCTATTTGGTCCCTCTTTTTCCGTGATCTCAGAGATGAACAGGTGACCAACCTTGGTCACCATCCACCAGTCAGCCCCGTTTTGCAAGTGGGGAGCATAGGCTGTGTTGGACCAATGTCTCCCCCAGTTCTCCTGAAACCAAAGGAAGCTGGGGGATTGGTGGCATCCACTGGGAGAGGAATGTTACTCCTCACCCCCGCAATTCGCAGTTCTCCAAGTCTATGACTCCTTGATTCTGGAATTCAGTGTGGCAAGTTCGTTCATTTGCTCAGTCAGTATTTACTGAGTCTTACAACATGAGAGGATATTTGCAATGTGCCAGGACCAGGCTGAGCATAGAGGACTCAGAAGTGACTAAGACAGCATGATCTGACCCTCAAATAACTTGTTCTAATACAGGGGTTCTCAACCTTGACATCATAACACTATCAAAATTTGGGGTCAAATAATTCTTTGTTGTGGGGGGGCTGTCCTATTCATCATGGGATGTTTAGCAGCATCCCTGGACTCTCCCCACTAGATGCCAGCAGTACCCTCCACTCAGTTGCAACAACCAAAAATATCTACAAACATTGCCAAATGTCTCCTGGGGGGCCCTAGTTCACCCCCCTCCTCCCCATAGTTAAAGAACCACGGTTGTGGTGCGAGAGGCCACACAGTGGAAAGAGCTAAATGGGCCTGGGTTCTCCCACCTTATTTGCTGTGTGACCCTGAGGGAATTACTTATTTCCCTGAACCACAGCTTCCTTATTTGCAATTTATGGGTAATAATCATACTTTTATAAGGTTATTAGAAGAACTAAAGATCAAATACGTACAATTCTATGGCAGACATTCTCCACAGCCATCCAAAAGCCAAAAGCCATCCTCCCCACCCCAGTCTTCTTGCTAACAGAGTCCCAGCTCTGTCCAAGGATTCTAATCTCAGGAAAGTGGCCCAGTACCTTAGCTGGGGGAGGATATGACCCAAGTCTAGCCAATGAGACATAAGGAATAGCTAAAGGAGGAAGGAGGGAACCCTCTGGAAAAGATCTTCGTCTCTGATAAAGAGAAAAAAAACAGAGGCTGATAAAGAGTGTGGTGATTTTAAAATTTGTGTACAAATTCTTCAATACTCCTCCCATCAAAATGTGAAGCCTAATTCCCTTCCTCTTGAGTGTGAACTAAATATAGTGACTCACTTGTAATGATTAGGATACAGCAGAAGTGACAACGTGTGACTTCCAAGATTACAACATGAAAGGCACTGTGGCTTCCTCCCTGTGCTCTCTCAGATCACTCATTCTGGGGGACAGGGCAGACATGCTGTGAGGACACTAAAGCAGCCCTGTGGCGAGTCCCACGTGGAGAAGGGGCCTCCAGCTGACAACTAACATCAACTTGCCGGCCGTGTGCGAGATCCATCTTGTGGCGGATCCTCCAGCCCTGGAAAAGCCTTCAGAGGCCTGCAGCCGCAGCCGACTTCTTGAATGAAACCTCAAGACACACCCTGAGCCAGAACTACCCAGCTGGGACACCTGAATGCCTGGTCACAGGTAGTAAACGCCTGTTATTTTAAGCTGCTACATTTTGGAGAAATTTGGATAACTCTCTGAACTCCAATAAGCCCCATCCACTCCTAATCCTGCCTTTGGACCTTGTCAGACAAGGTGAGAGACTCAGCTGGTAGCTTGAGGCTAGCTTCAGTGGAAGGCCAGGAGAGTCTCAGGGATGCTAAGCAGAGCCACAAAAGCAAACCCCAAGCCACCACTTCCAGCCATCTTGTATGGAAGAAAAATATCCCCTTAAACCATGGTTTCCTGTAGCTTCATGCCTCAAATACAGTAAGTTCTGGAAAGGCAGGTATTATCTATGACGCTGTCTTTACTATAAATTCCCAAGGCTCTTCCTATGAATTCCAACCCCTCTCTGCTCTACACAAGATGCACCCACATCCTGAACTGAAGGGACTGGTGGTGACAGTGGGTGGAGAGCACCAAACTGAAAAGCTTTTGAGCTTTCACCTTTCAAGCTTTATCCCCAGCAATCTCTGACAGGCCAGGCCCAGGCCCTCATGCTCGTAGTCATCTTGGGCTGCCGTGACAACACAGCACAGAGTGAGTGGCTTAAACAACTGAGATTTATCGTCTGAGAGTTCTGAAGGCCAGCATTCTGAGATCAGGATGCCAGGCTGGCTGGTGCTGGTGACAGCCCTCTTCCTGGCTTGCAGAGAGCCACCTCCTTCTTGTGTCCTCACATGGCAGAGAGAGAGAGGTCTCTCTCTCTTATCAGGACACTAGTCCCACCAGAGGGGTCCCACCTTCATGACCTCATCTAAACCTAATCACCTCCCAAAAGCCCCATCTCCAAATACCTTCCCACTGCAGAGTTCGGGCTTCAACATGTGAATTCTGGAAGGACACAATTCAGTCTGGTTCATGTCAAACTGCGGAAACTTCAGTTCTCTGTTCTCTCTGGGAGAGGAAAACAACAAAGCATTCCCCTTTCCTAATGATCATCTTATTTATAGAGGGCTATCAGCTGGTTCTCAAATGTAGAGAGGTATGTTTCTTTAACACAGTATTAGACCTCAGTTAGCCAGGTAAAAAGCAACAAAAGCAAAGCATGGCCATTATATTCCTGTTGAAAAGGCTTCTGGCAGGGGGTGGGGTAAGAATGGCTGAGTTAAAGTTTGCTGTATATTTATGTCAATTCTGTTTTAGGATTGGGCCTCCTACTGGTAATTAATCAAGCTTGGGCTCTAAAACCCAACAGCCCGGGTTCAAAACTTAGGTCAGCCACCAACTCAACAGAGGTACTTGGGTACCTCACCTCTCAGTGCCTCAGTCTCTGCACCTATCATGTGTGGATATTAGTTCAAGGAAATGATGTATATGACGTGCTTAGGATGGCGTCTGGAAGACAGTAAACACTCATTCGCATGGTAGTTATTTTTATTGCTGTTGTCATGATCACTATTTTTACTACAATCTTTTACTGAGGAAAGAGGGAGGTTGGCAGCCAGACCACAGGACTGTCACCCCTCCAGGGAGTAGCCCAGAGAAGTGGCAGAAAAATCACAGAACTGGGGAGCTACACTGCAGCTCCAGACAATGTGCCTCTAACCTTTTTTGAGACCCCGCTGCTCAGCTGCCTCATCTACAAAACAGCAGCTGGGAAGTCCACCTTCGAAGACCACAAAGGATGTGCAGGGAGCTTGAAACGCTGTCCGGACCCACGCACTGTTACCTTGTCCGGACCCACGCACTGTTACCTTCCCAGGCTCTGAGGCCACCTGGGATCATTAGCTGGAGTTTCAGGTATAAGAACAGATTACGTCAAGTCTTTTCAGGACAATGAAGACTGTCTTTAGTGGAAAAATGGAAAAGCTGCCTAAAGAATAAAACTGAGTCTAGGCTCGAAAAGCAAGACATTGAGTACGTTGACTGTTGGCAAGAAGGGTTCTGCTGACCAGAATTAGGGGTCTTGCTGCAGGTGAAGAGGCAACAGGAATGGGTCCCTCCTTCCTTGCAGACCAGATCTCGATTTTTTTTTAAGGAACTGGAAATCTCTCTGTCTCAAAGGAAGCTGGGCCCTCCCCAGTTTCAGGGGTAAATCTTGATCAGCCTTCGCCAGGACTGGCAGACCATGGTGCTGGCCAAACCCAGACCACCACCTGGTTTGATGTGGCCCAGGAGCCGAAAATAGCTTTTATGTTTTTAAGTGGTTAGAAAACATCAAAATTATAATAATATTTCCTAACGTGTAAAAATTACATGAATTTCAAATCTCTCTCCACAAATAGGCCCACTCATTTTCGTATTGCCCGTGGCTGCCTCCGCACGACAACAGCAGGGCTAAGTAGTTGTTACAGAGGCTGTCTGGCTACGAGGCTGGAATATTCACTATCTGGCTCTTTCTAGGTAAAAGAGTGTCCGGCAGAGGTCTGGTGTCCAGCAGAATCACCTGGAGGCCTTATTCAGACATGGACTGCGGAGAGAGAATGCGGAAGCCTGCCAGGGGTACGCAGGTGGTCCACGGGTCTGCCCAAGACGGCAGCCCTGCAGGAGGAAATAGCGTTGTCTGTGGTGCCCTTGGGTGCCAGGCCTGACAGACTTCTAGGCATGGAGCAGAGTGACAAAACGGATGAGTTTTTAGTAATGGAGAGCGGCAGGGCTATTATCCTCTATGAAGTGAGGGTGCTGGGATGGGAGGGCCCTCGCTGCCGTCTCTCCCATTGGGCTCCTCACTGAAAGAGGCCAAGCAGAAAGCCGGCTTGGCTTCCCCAGATCACTGAACGAAGGTTAGAATGTGACACGGCTGTTTTCCTGGAGAGAGGAATATTTCCGGGTTGCAGGCGGCAGAGCATCTAAGTCCACATGGGCGAGACTCTGAAAGAAAAGGAAACCTGCACTTTTGCTTCAAATCTCCCAGAGATGGCCTTGCTAAGATCCCCTCCTGGGGCGTCTGTCACCCCAGCCGCCCTCTGACGGGATTCAGTGAGGTTGGTTGGACAGGAGAGCATGATCGACATGGTGGGAACTGGTTTATCCCTGGGTCCATAGACTTCTTCCCTAGGGGGAAAGTTTTGTGGATTGCTGTGTTTTGTTTTGTTTTCTTGGTATCCTGACGGGAATTTTGATTATAAGTCATCTGTTGCCAACTAACTAGGTCCTAGAGTTGAGTCCCAGGGAAATCTATACACCCCACCCTCTTTTCATCCTAAGGCCTGCAGGTATACCTTTTAAGCAGCTTTGCTTTCAGTGGTCCAGTAGAAAGTAATTGTTTTTTCCTGGGGTGCTGCATAATGTTTCCCATGTCTCTAAGAGGCTAGATAATCTTCTTTGAAGTTCTGGGAACAGGCTGCAAACAGTTCCCTATACTGCTGGCTTGTTTCAACTCTTCTGATGACACTGTCGCTTTTTACCTGGGCTGTCTAGTGGCCTTAACTTTTGCATTTCCAGCATAGGCATACCGTGGCTGACTGGGACTGGCGAGATCCCAGCCATTCCTGCTTATTTTCCCGCGCCCCTGTTCAAAGGCACGATGGAATCAATTTTTCAATTGTACTACTCTTGATATTTGCATTTTAGCTATTTTTTAAAGTTTTTAAAAAATGTTTAATTGTGGTAACATACACATAACATAAAATTTACTAGCTTAACTATCTTTTTAAAGCATACAGTTCAGGATATTAAGTACATTCACATCGCTGGGCAGCCACCACCACCATCCATCTCCTGGAATCTTTTCACCTGGCGAAACCGAAACTTCGAGCCTATCCAACAGCGACTCCCCATTGCCCCAGCCCCTGGCGGCGGCCATTCGACAATAAGCGGATCATACAGTAGGTCTTTTTGTGACTACTTATTTTTTTAATTTAGGGAATTTGTTGAATATTATCATTTTAAATGCAAATTTAATTTTTTTTTGTAGTCAGAAACTGACTTTTTGAATATTGCATGTTATCTTAAGTTCACTGGGTTTCCGATCAGACACCCTGGGAGCTAGCCGGTCAGTGAAACAGGGTCAGATTGTAGCACGTCCAGCTGTGCACAGCTTTCAATGTGGAGAGTACACTGTTGTACACGATAACAGCGTTTTGAGATTATGAAATAATGAAGAGGGAAGCCTGGATAAAGTATTTACAGCTACCTTGTTGCCTGAGGGACAGAGGATACACTCACTGCAAGGGACAGAACCCTTGGTGCCACTCAGGGAAGGGGTTTGGAGACCTTGCCTGCAGAGCCCCAGCAGAAAACTGAAACTGTCACTTCTGCTAAAGAAGTGATGAAGCGGACAAAGTTTCTCATGGTATCTAGGCATCCTATTTTAATCTTTATCACTGAAAAACATGGACATTACTTTGCTTATGTACAAATGTTTAAAACTCATGTGTCTTAAGCAAATATACACTCCTACTTGGGCAAGGAGAAAAAATCTGTTATAGAGTTTTACTGCACCTGTGGATCAGAAATTCATCTCTTTGAGGTCATTAAGCTCTGATGGATGTATATATGAAACCTTGATGCCAATACATTCAAGTGACCCAGAAAAAAGTCAGAATCAGAGGGTAGTTAGGTCTCCGTTGCTCAAGGCGGCAGTGTCTAAAAATGCTCGAAACAGTGTTGCCCTCACTGTCCTGGATCAAGATCATGCAGCCATCCTGGGACCACCAATACCAGCTTCTAAGAAATGCTTCTTCATGTGGAACACACAGTTTCAAACACTACAGATTTCAAAAGAATTACCACAAGGGACCAGTGGTCAACTCTGATATTATGCGGAAAATTTGTTTATGTTACATGGAAAATTTCTTTCTTTTTTAAATCCTCACCCAAGGACATGCTTATTGATTTTAGAGAGAGGCGAAGGGAGGAAGAAATAAGAGGGAGAGAAACATTGACATGAGAGAGAAACATTGATTGGTCGCCTTTTCATAGGTGTCCCAAACTCGCAACTTGGGTTTATGCCCTGACCAGGGATCGAACACGTGACCTTTTGGTTTGCAGGACGATGCCCAACCAACCGAGCCACACCAGCCAGGGCTACATGGAAAACTTCTAACTATGATTCCATACAATTGTGAAGTGTCATCATTAGCAGGAGCTCTTGGAAAACCCAAGCAAAGTCAAGATCTGGGCACTCACATCGTGCCTCATTTTGTAAACTGGGAAATCTCACAGGGATATGGACTTGAAACCCAGAACTCAGAGCCATCAAAGAGAATTTCAAAGAGAAGAAAAACTGAAGCAAGTGTACAGTCAGGGGTTCCGGTATCCAAACAACTTTTATCAACCATAAACAGTCAGAAAACATGCTGAAGTAGAACTACACAAATTTTTAGCTACTAGGCAGACACCTGACTTTCATAGGATTATTAGAGACACAGTAATAAGACTTCTGGAAAGATGCAAAACAGAAACATCATTTTGTCCCTGGACCTCTCTAATGCGGCTTATCCAAGCGCATGTGCTGTCTTACAGCTTGTGCCCTGGCTTAATGGAGGCTGCCTTAGAAAAGACAGGTGTACACTAACGTTACAGCTCTGTCTACAGCAGTTCCCTGACATTCCCGAAACAGTCCCCTGTGCTTGCTTAAAAATTTTCTTGGGCATTGGTGATGACAGTCTTCAAGAAACAGAGGTCAATATGGAGTCAGTTTCTGACTACAGCGATGCTGTGCAAGGTGAGAGAATGGAAGAGCAAACTGAATTTCTTCAAAACGGCTTCAATCCTGAAGAAGCTAACTGTGATAACTGTGATAAAGTGTTCAACAAAAAGCCTCAGGACACAACAGAGGAGACCGCTTCCTGTCCTATAATACCAAAAAGAGCAGCTCTACTAATGCAATTCTGGGTTCAGCATATAGTGAAACGTTTCTTCTGCCTCACTTGAAAGACATCCCAACACAACATATCACTATATTTCTCCAGTATTTGTATTTCCTTTATTTGAAGTATAGTAAACACGCTACTATGACTCTTCCTGGACTACACCCTCCAACCCTCAGCCACATTATGGTTGGGTAGGCCTTTTTCTACATGCTGACTTTACTGCTGTGGTAACAATACCAGAAGCAAAAAGGCTACCGTTAAGTCTTTACAAATTTGTGAAATCTCAGATATGCATTTGCTCCGAGTTCAACAAGATGGAAGTTTTTGTGAGCTACAGAAATTAAATCAAGAAAAGAATAATGGAGAATTATATTCAACTGAAGTTCTAGAACTCTTCCGATATTAACCACAGACGTTTTATGAAGCGCTTTCAAAAGGGAATTCCTCCTACTCCTCCAAGCAAGAGATACGTTTTGTTTGTGACAGTCTCTCAGTGAGAAGAGAAACGTGTCGGAGAGCACCTAGACCATCACTTACTGATACAGCTAGGTTGGGCTGCAGGTTCCATGGGAACCTATTCCAGTTTATGGATGTTGGTGGGGAGAGGTTGTGAAACATTTAAAAAATATGTAACTGAGCCAATTTTAAGTGAACTTATTTCTGATACTTAAAAAAATAGATTGTGGGCCCAACCCCAGAGTTTCTGATTTAGTAGGTCTAAGGTGGGGTCCAAGAATTTAATTTATATTTATAACAAGTTCCCAGGCGATGCTGATGATGCTGGTCTGGGGGCCACACTGTGAAAACCCAAGGTCTAAGCCAGTAACGGCAATCTCACTTTCCTTGCCAGAGACGGGCTTAGAAAAGGGTCTGCAATCCAGTTCTGACTAATGAAATTCAAGGGGAAACCGGCGTGGGATTCTGGAAAAGTGCTTATCAAAAGGGAAAAGTAGAGAGCAAGGCTCTCATCTCCCCTTTCTGCATATCTTAAGACCATGAGGGGCATCCCTGAGGAGAGAGCTACCTGTTATGAATGGCAAAAAGAGCAGACAGGTAGAAAGAAACTGTTACACTATTACAGAGCTAAGCCGCTGAATGGACTAACCACAAGGCCGCCTCCTGTAAAACAACAACTGCCGTTGTGGGCGAAGCCCCTTCCAGTTGGGCTCTCAGTGATTGGAAGCCGAGCACATCCTACGAAGTATCCTTACTCTGCACAGCCTCATTCTAGCTAGGTTCCACCCTTCGCCATGAGGGCTGGGGTCAGGTGTATGGGCCACACTTCCCACTTCCCACTACCCTACAGGAAAAAGGGTAGATCTGGAGTAGAAGCAAGCATTATTTTGAGAGCCATAAAATTCTAGGTTGAAGCCTTAACTTCACCACCTGGCAAATGTGGGCCCAGAGCACCGTTCACCGCACACTCTGGGATGTGACCCGTGTGGTTGACCGGGCAGCCCTGTCTGTAGACGTGGGCAAGATCATTTCATCTCTGGGCCATTATAACCATTAGAGCTATCATATCATGACCACTGCCCAGGCGTCAGACCCTGTGCTGAAACCTTTACCTACACAATCTCATTTAATCCTCACAATAACCCTAGGAGGTGGGACCATCTATTTCCCCCCACCTTAAAGCTCAAGAAACTGAGGCCCTGAAGGTCAAGTGGCTTGTCCAAGGTCACACAACTTGTAAGGGCAGAGACAGGACTCCAGCTCAGATCTAACTGGTTCAAGAGTCCACGGGTTTGAGTTCTACACATCGGGGGCCCCAGAAACATTACTGTCTCTCAGGACCTGACGCATTGTCTCATTCCTCTCGCATCACCCAGCAGTCAGCCTAAGGCAAGGAGGTAGACTGCTGACTTCGCTTTCAAAATCCGACCAGCTCCGGCCAGTCAGCCAGAGTGAAGCTGACATGAGCATTATGGGAAATCCTGCAAGATAACTCAAGACGCGGACAATGAGACGGTGCCCCCTGAGAAATGCGGTGGCAGCGTGACCACAGGAGTCCAGGCCTGCCCAGAATCTCACCGGCTCGGGTTCCGGGGCCGCAGCCTGGTCTTACCTGCCAATTTCCACGGCTGGCTGAGCATCCCCCGCCGCCCCTCTAGCTTCCAGGTGTCTAATCAGCCTGCTGATTCCGCCCTGGAGAACTGGCTGTTTGCCTTGCCCCTCCGGAGGGCAGGCGGAGGCAGCGGAACAGGCAGCAATTCTGGAGCCGTCACAACTCCTGGCTGAAACCAAACATGACAGATTTACCATTGGGCAGGCTGTTCCATTTATTATTTAACGCTCGCAATAAATATTTGCATGACCCAGTGCTGGAGGGGACGCTCTGCGATAACTCACTGCATTTCCCTGCCAAACAGCACTGCGATCGGATTCCAAAGCTGCGGCAGGAATATTTTCTGCTGTTCTAAGGAGCCAGGCGATGTTCCTCTCGTTGAAATCATTTTCTCGCCTGTCTCCAAAGAGGGGAAAGGGCACAGGGAGGCTGTAGTTCCAAGAAGTGACTGGATGAGGAGGAAGATGAAGATGATAGCGAACGTGCACTTGGCGCCACTGCACGCCAGGCTCTGCGCTAGGCGCTTCACGTTCATCCACTCAACATGGGGCTCTTGAGAGGAGGGCAGCCAGGTTTAGCAAATAAAATACAGGACACCCAGCGAAATTTGAAATTCAGGTACACGATGAATAAGTTTTAGTACCCATGTGTCCCATCCAATACTAGAAAATTATTTGATGCCTCTCTAAAAATCAGACTTACCTGGGCCCCGTTTTTCCCTGATAATCCTAACCGAGGTTATGCCCGACTGCGACTGAATAGCAAAAGGGGTTCACTTTCAACTGGGGTTCAGGGAAGGGCCTCGAAGAAGGTGACACTTGGGCAGAGATGTCGATAAATGGAGACAGCATGACAAAAGGAGAATGGCATTCCAGGCAGAGAGAAGAGCCCGTGCAAAGGCCCTGGGGCTGGGAAGAAAAGCCGGGCATTTGAGGAGTGGAGGGAAGGCCAGGTGAATAAAGGAAGGGAGAGGGACAGGAGGAGACCACAGGGTCTGTGGTCATGATAAAGAATGTGGATGTTGTGCTAAGTCAAAAGAAAACCATGGAAGAGCTTTTTGGGTGGAAATGGTCAGATTGGGGTCCGACTCCTGCTGTCTGGATTTCTGAATCTAGCTGAGACACAGAGGACCGAACACCAGCAGGGAAGGAAAAGAGGAGGAGCAGGGAAAGAAGAAATTGCTTTAGAAGAGAGCTGATCAGGTCTCGCAGGAACCGTTCCCACAGTAGCAAACCAGCCACCCTCAACAGAAACTTCCACTGCTTCCTCTGAGTTGTTCCCCCAGCCAGACAGCCGGAGGGAGGAAGACGTTGGCAGTGACAATGCTATCAATTTCCATTTTGCTTTTGCCAAATCCAGAAAAGGGCATTTCAAAGACTTTTAAAAATGACTGCCAAACAATTCAAAGGTAGGGGGGAAAAAGAGAGAAAACTTACAGTCAGCCTGCTCAAGAACTGTGATAATGACAATCAGGAATGTGAGTAACAACTGCTGTATTACCAAGCAGGCTGGGCCGACGACGAGAGAGAGATTAAGACTCAAAAAAGCTGGATCCAACAGCTAGGAAAGGGTCAGGCAGGGTTTATAGGTAGGCTTGTCTGGTCCCAAAGCCTGGGCTCCCCAAAGCCCTCTGGGGACTTGCTATGGACTGAATTGCGTTGCCTTCCCCAACCACCCCCCAGAAAAAAATTCGTATTCTGAAGCCCTAATTTCAGTGTGACTGGATCTGCAGAAAGGGTGTTTAGGAGATAACTACAGTTAAATGAGGTCATAAGGGCGGGGCCGCAGGCTTTGAAGAAGAAGAAGGAGGTACCCCCTCCCTCCCTCTGTCCCTCTCTCCCAATCACGTGAGGACGCAGCAAAAAGGTGGCCTCTGCAGGCCAGGAAGACAGTCCTCCCTGGAACCTGACCATGTCGGCACCTTGATCTCAGACTCCCAGCCTCCAGAGGTGAGACCAGTCAATGTCTGCTGCCTGCGGTATTTTGTTACGGCAGCCCAGCAGACAGAGGGAACTGATGTGAACCCAACCACAGTCCATCTCTCAGCTGGCCGATCCTGTCGGCCCAGTTATGCAAAGCAAGACCCCGTACCCCACCTCCTCTTCAGCCTTCCTTCTAACCTGACGCCTACAGGGCCCTCCGACCTGGCAAGCCCTTCCCTTCTGCCCTTCTTCCCCCTAGGACTCCTGTGCCTCAGTAAATTCAAGCATAAGTCCTGGCAGTACAAGGACTCCTTCGGAGAGGAACACGGTGGCAGAGTAGAAGGAGCACAGTTTTGGTAATAGAAAACCCGAGTTCCGATCCCAGTGATTAGTGATTAGTTCTATCACTAATCAATCGGGCGGCCTTGAGCAAAGACCAGAACTTCAGTCCCCCCTTCTGAGGAATGGGGATGATACAATCCACCTCACTAGGATCAGTGTGGAATTAAGTAAGATGCTAGATATTAAAATTTTAAAAAAAGTCAACACAGTGCCTGACACATAGTGCCTGGTAAGTAGCAGCTGTTAGTAATAATTACAATAACATTCAAATCGTGGGATTGAGTGTCCATTCGTTCGACAAATTTTTATTGAACATCTATTTGTGCTCAACACTTGGATACAACAGAATACAAGACGCACACAAGTCCACCTTCATGAAACTTCTAATGGAAGAAACAGACTTACAGGACAAGGAAAGAAACGCATTTGTAAAAAATCAAGGATAAAAAGCACTAAAGGGGTTGAAGAGAACTGTAAAGGAAGAAGGAGGTTTTTGAGAGAATCATCTACCTCAGCATCAGAGCAGGCCTCGAAGGACACTGCGGTTGAGACCCGGAGCTGTAAGGAGCCAGCCTAGCAAAGGGCGGGAGGTGGAAGCCTTCCCAGCGCAGAGCAGCCTGGGTAAAGGGAGGGAGGCTGGGGAGAATCGGGCTTGTTCCGGGGGGTTAAGGAGGGCCACTGGAGGGAGAAAGGAAGGGAGATACAGTTAGAGAAGTCGGCCAGGATCAGAGCATGCAGGGTCTGATAATCCATGTCGAGGTTATTTTGAAATAAAAAAAAAGCAGGCACTCGAGCAAAAAATAAATGGCACATTAGCTAGTAGAGAATAAAAGCTCAAAAAATCTGAGCCCCCTTTCCTCCCCTGATAACAACCAAAATAAATAAAAGTGGCCTATTTTGAATTTGGGGGTTTGGTTTTAAACCATGGACTGGCAGGGTGAGGTGAGGTGAAAGAGGGAACGTGAGGGAACATGTTCAAAATCAAACACGACAAAAACGCCTGGCTGGGAGTTTTCTCTCTAGCTCTCTGCAGGAATGGCCATCCGTGGAACTGCAGGAGATGGAACCAAAGTCAGCAGAGCCTGGAATTCTTTCTGCAACAAAAACCCAGATGCCAGGCAGGTAGTGACGCTACCTACGTCCAACCATGAGGCCTGTCTGAGGACAGAGTCTGCCAACCTCCTCCTGACACCAGGCTGGCCCAGCATAGCCACTCTAGGCTGACGCCATCAGCCTGGGCCAGGAAGGCAAAATATGTTGCTGTTGGAAAAAACCTAAAAATATATATATGACAAGTGGTGAGGACGGAGCCACAGTCTAAGTCTGTGACAGTTCATCCAGCACGGAGTTGGGTGTGGTGACCCAGGTCCTTCTTGGTCTTCTAAAACACATTACATTGTATTTATGCCATCACTACCCACAGAGAACTTACACTAGGCTCCAAGAAATAGTATGACAAAATTAGAAAATACAAATTAAAAGCTGGGACTAGAGGGAAAATAGTTTGGAATAAGAAGTAAAGATAGGAATAGAGCAGGATGGGAGGCAGAATAAAGATAAATAGGCCAGAAGGTCAGTTACTACACTGGATCTGAAACTATGGCTCTGAATTCCCTGTTGGCCAAGTCAAAAAGGACAGGAGAAGCCGTACTCATGGCCCGCAAGGAGACAGGCACTCAACTCTCTAGAACCAGCACTGCCCTGCCACGTGACCTGAGGTAAGTGATTCAGCCTCTACTTGGACTCAGTTTCCTCATCTCCAAAAAGGGATGAGAAACTATTGAATCTTTATGACTCCCTCTTTATTAATTAAAAAAAAAAACAAGCTCTAATAAAAACCAAGAATGGCTGACCTTTCAGCTCAGACTCCAAAATAAGAATCCCAAACCCAAATGTCTAGAAGGACCAATCAATAACAAAAGAGAGAGAAGCAGTTGGGCATGACACAATGGGGAGCGGCAGGGACTGTGGGGACTGGAGAGCCAGTGCCCTGTCTGAAGGGGAAGCGGCTTCTTGGCTGCAGCTGATCGTTGCCCTGCAGGAATGTGGGTCCCTGCTCTGATTTCTAAGAGGAGCTCAAAATCAGGGTTTTTAATGTAAACTCTTGTAACTTTGAAATGTCTGCTTTTAATTCAGATTTACTTGAAACAATGTACAAGTCAAATATAGCCCCACCTGAAGGCCAATTTCCAGGAGGAAATAGCAAATCCCCTTAATATCTTATACATGGATTCTTCTATCTTTAGGTTACATTGCAACCCCCAGACCCCGTCTTTCTCCAGCTAAGCATCTCAAAGAGTATATCCCAACAAAGGTATGATTCTTTCTGAATCCCAACCCACACACACTGTAGAGCCCCTACTGTATTTTAGGAACAGTGAAGGATACGTCAGTGTGATAAAGAAGTCTTCACCAGGTAGCCAGATTGGCCTGTCTACACCATCAGAATGCTGAATTGCTCCCCAAAAGTTCTCAAGGTTAGGTGATGTGTGTGGAAATCAGCCCGTTCTAGATCACCCTCAAGGCATACTGCTAGATCTGTTTCTACTAGGGACCAGAGAACATCCATTCCTCTCCATCATTTTTCCTCTATCCAGCCCCCGGATACGCTTCATAGAGCCCTGCCACTCCGTTCACTGCCAGTTCAGTACAGCAAGCATCTGCCAAATGTCCACTGGATACAGGTACTGTGCTAAGAGTTGGGGTTATCAAGATAGTATGCAGTGCCCTGGCCTGGTAGCTCAGTCGGTTAGAGCACTGTCCAGATACACCAAGGTTGTGGGTTCAATCCCCAGTCATGGCACATACAAGGGGGGACCCAAAAAAGCAGAATTTATAAAAAATCGTGTATTTACTCTTACATGTTTAAACTTCAGTCACCTTCAAAGTACTCTCCATTGATGAATACACCTATTGAGATGTTTTTTCCACTGCTCAAAACAGCTTTTGAGCTGTTGATTTTGGTGGCTTTTAGTGCTTCTGACATTTTTTGTTTCACCTCTTCCACATCAGCAAAACACTACCCTTTGAGCCCTTTTTTCATCTGGGGAAACAAATTTTTTAAAAAGTTGCTTGGGGTGAGACTGGGTGAATAGAGAGGGTAGGGCACAGGGGACATGCCATATTTTGGTCAAAAACTACTGAACACTCAGCATGGTGTGGGTAGGTGTACTTGTAAATCACCCATCATGAAATGGGCAAATGCATGAAAGGAGTCATCAAAAAATAAATCACTGAAGCTGAACACAGCCTCTCACAGCAACGCCAGCCGGTACACTGATGCAGGTGGGCTCCTGGAACACTCACCTAGCGGGGGAAGCCTGTACTACAAGGGGCCTGCCCTCCAGAAGATAAATTCGAGGGTTTTTTGAGTCCCCCACTCTCGTACAAAAATCAGCCAATTAGTGCATAAACAAGTGGAACAACAAATCAATGTTTCTCTCTCTTTCCCTCCCTCTCTCCCTCCATCCATCTTTCCTTCTCTCTCTCTAAAATCAATAAATAAGAATTAAAAATTCAAAATGATTTTAAAAAGATAATATGCAGTGTCTAGCACATTGTAGGGCCTCAATAAATAAAACCATTATTAGTTTCAGAAACCAACTGGAAAATAAAACCTGGTTTTCTTTTTTAAAAATTTTTAATTTTTCATTTACAGTTGGCCTTCGATATTATATTAGTTTCGGGTCTACAGTATAGTTTCAGGCATATTTATATAATTTATGAAATGATCTCCCCAATAAGTCTAGTACCTACCCGACACCATACAGAGTTACTGGCAGTTAAAGAAAGAAAGGAAGAAGGAAAGAAAGAAGGAAGGAAGGAAGAAAAAAGAAAAGAAGAAAAATAAAAACCCAACCTTGATTTTCTTACCTTCTCTTTTCTACCATCTTTTCAACAAGAACCTCGCTACATAAAACAAAACACTCCTGAACAATGAGGATCCCTCAGACTCAAGCTGAGCCCTTCTCATCTATCAGCTGTGGACTGCACTACACTCCCCCTTCCAAAAAACACACGTACCTGTCCCAGAGCCTTGATTTATGCTGCTGCCATTCCTGACTGTCAGTGTATACATATATAGCACATGACCCTCCTGGCCCAGCCCTGTCTCTGGATTCAAGGTGATTTCTACAGCTTGGCAGTCCATACTCTCCCTTGGTTCAGAGTATGTGCTCAGAGTCCGCAGCCCTGGAATTTCCTTTTTCTTTTAAGCTTCAAATTGTCTCAAATGTTTAACACAGTTGGCACCTGGCTCTTGCCCGCTTACTTTGGAGGTGGTATTGGCCAGGTCTCTTTCTGTAAGAAGGGAGGCAAAGCAACAGAAAAGCAACCGGATCCAGTGAAGCAAACAGAATTCACTGTTCCACGTATATGAGGAGTCCGGGGGGGCGCCGCGGGTTCAGATACAGTAGGATTCAGAACCCCAAACAATACCGTGTTATCATCCTCTCCATCTCTTGATTCTGCTCTCCTCCACGGTGGTGCCGTGTGGTGGCTTTCGGCGACTCCAGTTGTTAAGAGCTAAGTAGAGACTTCCAGCCAGAATAAAAAGCAAAAAGGACTTAAGTTATATGGAGCAGCCTGCGTGCCCCCCTCTTTTCCTTCGTTTTGCCAGCTCGGTCCTGCAGGGAGGCTGTTTGTTATTCTCGGGGTCCAGCTGGCCGGAGGTCACCGAGAGGACGCTACCACGGCCTGACGATAAACTGGGCAGTGGGAGGCTCCCGCCCCAGGCCGGTCCTTGGAAGACACGCCCCACCCACTCTGCCGGCACTAGAAGCTCTTTCAAGGGCACAGCCTGGAGAGAGCACGTGGTCATGAGGCCATCGGGATGGGAAACGTGACCGAACCCCGTTAAGGCCGCTGTATCAACTTTAGGATTCTGGCGGGCGGGCGTGGAGAGCTCGTCCTAGGGCACCCAAGACAAGCCTCGTAGATAAGATCACTTGCTTGTTAAAACCGCCACCTACCATTCTGGAGCGGCTACCTCTTCCGTGTCTCTTTGCCCTCTGGGAATGGGGCCAATTTCAGATTTTGCGGGGGGAACTCCGAGCTTGAGAATGCTTTCTCAGCCCCGGGAAGCCACCTCATCTTCCTCCCACAACTGAGGCAGAAACCCCAGTCTCTTCCTGTTTCCAAGGCCGTACTACTGCGTCCCCTTTCTGTTCGAAGGGAAGCTGTCAGCCCTCAGGTCATTGGTAGAGCGTGTTTGATGGTCAGACCCTGCACCCAATGACTGATCAAGTTGGTTCCAGTATCAGCCCCACCAACTTCTCCTGAAGGACTCTTTTCATCTCCCAAGTTTCTAAACAATTTTTGTCGCAAGTGGTAGGAGCCCAACTTATTTAGAAGGATACTGAAGAATCTACAGTTATTACTATTATTATTAGATATAGTATTATTATTAGATATAATAATGATAGTTTTAGTAGTAGTACATTATTAGATAATTATTAGATATATTATAGTTCTTATTAGATATAATAATAATATTACATTGGTTACCAGGGCTGAGGGGTAAGGCAAATGAGATGTTGGTCAAAGGGTACAAATTTCCAGTTGCAAGATGAATTTGTTCTGGGGCTCTAAGATACAGCACGATAATTATGGTCAATATACTATATTATATACTTGAAATTTGCTAAGACAGTAGATCTTAAATGTTCTTAACCCATGAAAGAAATGATAATTATATGATGTGACAGACGTGGTGGCAACCATTTTGCAGTATGTAAGCATATCAAATAAGTCATACTACCTTAAACTCACAGTGTTATATGTCAGTTATATCTCAATAAAGCTGGGAAAAATAATATCATATCTAATTGTTAGTTGTAGTAGATAAATTAATAACATTATTGCTATTATTAGTATAATCATTCGGATGTGGAAGGGAGGGGATGGAGGAGAAGAAACATTTATGAAGCATTTAAAATCTCTCAGGTGCTATTCCAAGCACTTTGCATGCATAGCTTTTATTCCTCACAACCACCATATAAGGTAAGTATTCTCATTTATCCCATTTTACAGGAGACAAAAAACTGCTGTCACACACCTGGTCTGTGAGCCAGGGTTTGAACCTAGCTGGTCTGGCTCCAGAGGTTGCATTCATCACTATTAAACTATATTCAAAGGGAAAAGTAACCAGAAGAGCTGCAGTGTGCGAGTATAACTGAAACGGGGCACTTGAATTCCAACAGGAATTCATCACTCTTCATCTCTGCCTCTGTCAACTTTTTCCTTCTCACAGCAGATAAGCTTCCCTCCTGTTACAGAAGATGAGGCTTCCTACAGCCCTAGCCTCATGTCTCACAGCCGCCATCATAGAGAAGGACTGACTGACGCTCTCTCTGCTTCTAAGTTCAAAATCCCAGAGAAGAGTTCTGATTGGCCTATCTTAGGTGATGTGCCAACTTCTGGACCAATCATATGTGGCCAGAGGGCCAGAGTATTATAGTTTTAGAGCTTTGGTCAATGGGTGGCAGGTGGAGGCAGGACCCCACCAGGGAATCAAAGTGCCAAAGGGGGTAAAAACCATTGTCAGAAGAAAGGAGGCATGCTGGGGACACTAGCACTTAATTCATCCTGAGAGCAAGGGAAGTTTGCCAGAAAGCCTCACTTGGAAGAAACCAGTTGGCTGAGGATTGAGGTCCCCGCAGCTGCGGCCCTTCTGACATCTGGTCCAGATGCCAGACATCATTCATTCAAAAGTGCACATGCAGCTTTAATGAGGGACTAAAGAGAACGGTCCTCTGGGACTCCCGTGAAGAGGCATTAGCATTCATTATCCTCCTGCTCTGCCTGCCTGCATGAAATATGAAGGGGGTCTTTGAAGACACATTGAGAGTATTTAGCAAATGCTCCTGACCAGCTCTTCTGAAAATACCCCAAGTGCAGAACTCTGTCATCTGTTAAGTTTCACAGTTGCAGTGTTGGCAGGAGGTGGGCTAAGTTGACAATTGACATTTATTTTCACATCATCCCATTTGTCAGTTCCACTGTTTCTTCCTCCCCCAGCCCAATCCTAATTTACATCTCAAGTTACCTAGGATGGTAAGGCAAGAAAGCAGGCTCTACAACCAGTCAAAACTGTGCCTGAATCTCGGATTTGCTTTCTCAAGGTGATCTTGAGAAAGCTACCTGACCTGTCTGAACCTCAGCTTTCCTACCTGAGAAGTGCAGGCGTGAATACCTTCCTCATAATGTAGTTAAGAGGATTATAAATAACAGGGGTAGTCCTATATTAGTCAGGATAGAATGACTATGCTGCCCTGTCAAATAAAACCCCAAATGTCAGTAGCTTAGTGCCACAAAGGTTTTTTCTCACCCTTTCCAAGTTTCCTGCCACATGAGAGGAGCTCTTCTATGGTAGGACAAAATAAGGCCAAGTCACCACGAGATGCTAACACCAGGAAAGGTGGCCAATGGGTAGATGTAGGAAGCATCTTGGTATCACTGAGTCTCTAGTCCCAGGTCCATGCAGCAACTCCTTCCATTCTGTAAGCCACTAAGTTCCCGTTTTGCTTAAGTGTGCTTGAGATGGGCTTTGACCACTTGTAACTGAAGGAGATGCCACCAGTCGGATTAGCCATCGAGGTACTGATGGACCACTGGCTGAGTACTTAGTATTTACTAGGCACTATCGATCGTGTTTTCTGAGTGTGTCCCATGCACTGTCCTAGGCACTTCCAGTATGACACTGCTGCCCGGGGGCAGCTTCACTTCCACTGTGCTTAGTTCACCTGTCTGTGAGTCCATGATTAAGACCCCATTTCTAAATTAGGAAACTGAGGCCCAGAGAGGATAAGTCATATGCCATCTCAGTTTGGGCTCCCCGGAAACAAACACAAGACAAGAATTTAAGTATAAGTAGTTGATTTGGGAGGTACAGAAAAATACCTATAGAGAAGTGGGGACGTGGGATAGGGAAGAAAAAGCAGCCCATGAAGACTGCGTTCTCCAGACTATGGACCTATAAGCTCCAGCTACGGGCCACCAGAGCTTAATCCTGTGGGGGAACACTGCGAGCCAGCCTTATCCCAGCCAAGGGGCCAGGGAGCCGGGGCACTTTTAATCTTTTCAGTCCTTGGAAGAGGGATGCTCTCAGGAGCACTAATTCCCAGACACTTCCAGCCTGTCCTCTGCATAGGGCAGAGTAGCATTCCACAGCTTCGAAGAAATTCTTCAGGCAAGGAGAGGGAGACATACCAGCAGCTGGAATTTGGCCAACACTTGTTGCTATAGTAAGGCCAAAGCAGTGGTGTTGTGGTGAATGTTTAGCAACTGGCTTTCCAGAGTGGGAAGTGGGGCGGGGCGGGGCAACAAGGAAGGAAGGAAGGAAGGAAGGAAGGAAGGAAGGAAGGAAGGAAGGAAGGAAGGAAGAAAACTTGATTGGTAATGCTTGCCGATTCCATGATGGAAATACTCCCACTATGGACAATTTCAAGCTACCAACATGATGTCATCTGGCTTGCAAAATTCCTGAAAATTTTTGCAAAATTCCTGAAAATAACAGCTGGCTCTTGCGAGCTGCTACTAGCTGACTCCAGCACACCACTAAGCCAGAGGGATGTGGGCAGGGCAATGAAAGCACCTGCCACAACTATTACTGACGGGACATATCAGGTAGTTCAGTGTAGTAGGTATGGCTTTACATTCTACCGTGGTGGGTATTATTCATCCTTATTCCTTCTTATCCCAGGGACTGTGCAAAGATTGTGGTGATAATCAGACATAGGGGAATAGGAAGCGGAAGCTGGTGCTAAAAAGAGAGGGACAGAGCTATTAATATTAAGAGAGAGCTTCCAAAGCATCTATTCCGACCCCACATTGAATGCTGGGTTCCTCCAGATAGGGCCCCTGCCTGCCCAGTGATCATCCATCTTCACTTGCACAGCTCCTGTAACAGGGAGCTCACCACTTCTCCAACAGCCAATCAGCCTCTGAAGAGTTCCACATCACCAGACCCAAATGGGATTCAAACAGCCAAGTGCCTGTGAAGGAAAAGTCATTTCACTGCATTCAAGGCAACGGATGGACTCGGTGCCAGAGGAAGGCACTTGAAGAATGAGCAAGCCGCTGGATCAGACACATGGAGCAGATGAAGTGCCTGGTCCCAGACCAACTTAAGCAATGGCTCCCTTTGTCAAAGCCACTCACCAAAAGGGAGACTGTTACATGATAAATGCTGGCCCGGATCAGAGCAATGAAACATCACATGCAGGGTTCTGTCTCCGACCGGGCTCTGTGACTTCCCCCAGGCTGTAAGATTAAGAGAGAGCCCAAACTTTCCTGTGCAGGAGAGTCACCGGGAAGCTTCCTGGGTCCCACCCCCCAAGATACCCACTTGGCAGGTCTGGGGCAAGGCCTGAGAGTCTGCATTTCTCAGGTGGTGATGATGCTGGGAGCCTGACAGTTGTAGAGCCTCATGGGTATTCAGCCTGTGCAACTGCACAGCGCCCTGTGCTCAGAAAAGCCCCATGCTTGATTTAATGCTCCGCCGTTATTATCTTTAAGTCCTTGTCAAATTTTTTAGCAAGGGACCCCACATTTTCATTTTGCACTGAACCCCACAAATTATACAGCTAGTCCTGTTTGCTGGTCCCCAAACCAAACTTAAACAGCATTAAATTAAGCAAAGATCACAAGCAGACAAGCTTCTCCTACCTAAGTGGAAATGTAACTGTAATTCATACAGTCCAGTTTACATTTACTAAGCACCTACTGTGCGCCAGGCACTGGACTAGGTCCCGGGGAGGGACAGAGTACAATGGTCACCGAGCTTACAAGGGCTGCCTGTGGGAGCTCACAGTGAATGAAGGATCTTACGCTTCATTCATTCAGTGAACCTGCCTGGCAGCATGCCGGGGGCGTGCATGTTGTGTTGAACAAAAGACCGGGCTGTGTTCTGGACAAGCTTGAACCCTCCTGAGGGAGAAATACTCCTCCACCCCCACCAAAAAACTGGGAAATAAAGCAGAACCAATTTAACAATTAAAAAAAAAAAAGACACAATAGATCAGAACAGAGATGTTCAAAAGTCACAGAAATGTCCTTTAGAAGTATAAAGTAACAAAGTGGAGCTGTAAGCTATGAAGGTGTGAAGAGAGCATCAGTAGGAGAATTTTTAGTACCAAGAGTCACCTGTCATTTTGTGAGCCAGTCCCGCAGCTGGATGCTCACCCAGCCTCCCAACAAGCCCAGAGGTGGAACTCTCTGCTAACCCTGGTTTATAGTTAAGGAAACTGAGGCTCCGAGTTACATGCCCAAGGTTATACTGGCAGTAAGTGGTGGGGCTCAAGGGCTGCCTGTCCCCCAAATCCACACTCATAACTATAATCTATACAGTTGAACACCCAGAGTTGTTTCAAGAAAGAAGGGGGGACTTGGAGAGCCCCCATGCTGGGAGCATTCCTGCAAAGGCTCTGCACACAACCCTCTCCACACCACCACCCCCACCCCCGGCCTGGCAGACTCAGAGCATCAGATGCAGCTTGGACTGAGTTAGGGTCCTCATCGGGGCTGGGAGCTGGTGTAGCATCATGGCTGTGACGGGGGTCACCTGGGCCAGATTGACCTAGGTCAAATCCCGACCTTGTCACCCTTTAGCTGTGTGACTTTCGGAAGTTACTTGGTCTCCAGGGTTGGACTGACCACATTCCAAGCGCTAGCAGGCTGCACTGAGATCTAGCTCCCGGAAGACTGTAAAGTTAAGACATTGAGCACCTCTCCAAGAGTCATCTTTGAAAGACAGAAGGGTTCTCAAGGTAGAGTTTTTCATGTCCATTCAACCTCTCAGGCACATTTCCCATCCATCTGCTTCCACTGCCCTGGCCCAAGCCACCATCACGTTTCCTTTGGTTAATCCAGTGATCTCCTAGCTGGTCATCCTGTCTGGGCTCTTAATCCCGACAGCAGAGATCAGCAAACTATGGCCCTCAGGTCAAATCTGGCCAGTCACCTGTTTTTTTGTCAATAAAGTTTTATTGGAACAAAGCCACATCCATTCAAGTGTGTACCATCTAGGAATGTTTTTCCAACAGTGGCAGAGCTGAGTAGGTGCCACGGAGACCGTATGTGGTACATGAGGCCTAAGGTATTTGTGATCTGGCCTTTTGCAGGAGTTTCCCAATCTCTGCTCTGCAGTCCTTTCTCCCCATGGCATCTGGCCATCTTTCTGAAATGGCAAGCAGATCATTTTCCTCCCCTGCTTAAAGCCCTCCAGTGTCTTCCATGGGACATTAGAAAACATCTCAATTCTGCATCCCATCTGGCAAAGGCCTATGAGACCTCATCCTCGTGTATTTCACGGGTCTTCTCTTCTACCGCTCTCCCCTCATTCACTGTGCTCCCGCCAAACTAATCTGTTTGTTACTTGTTCTTGACCCTGGCCCCACCCTTCCTTCTTTTTCGTTCCCTGGGGCCTCGGCAGGTGCTCTCCCCTCAGTCTGGAATACTCTTCCCTCAGCTCTTCAGACAGCTGGCTCCTTCTCGCAGAGGGTCTCAGGTTTCCACGAAGCCTTCTCAGAACGGCCTTCCCTGAATAGCCCCCAACCTAAAATAGCCCTCTTGGCAGTTATCGCCAACAGAGTGATCCCATGTATTCATGCGTTTACTTGGCCGACGTCCATCTTCCTACTACAATATAAAGTTCAATGAGAGTTAGGATTATGTCTTTTTTTTTATTCACTATATACCAGGCCCTAGACCACTGTCTGACACATAACAGAAACTCTCACCCTGGCAGGTATGGTTCAGTGGATTGAGTGCTGGCCTGCGAACCAAAGGGTCGCTGGTTCGATTCCCAGTCAGGGCACATGCCTGGGTTGCAGGCCAGGTCCCCAGGAGGGGGTATATAAGAGGCAACCATACATTGAAGTTTCTCTCTCTTTCTCCCTCCCTGCCCCTCTCTCTAAAAATAAATAAATAAAATTGGAAAAAAAAGAAACTCTCTAAATTTTTGGTGAGTGAATAAATGGTTCTGTCATCCCCAAGACAAAAGAAGAGACTCAAATTACAGTAAGCATGACTTGGACCAGACACACACAGAAAATACTTCTTACCTCAAAGGGCTGACACCTGAAAAAGGCTATTATGATAAACTAAGGAACCATTTTCCAATAGCTGGATTAGAAAAAAAACTATAGCCCCCAAGGCTGGTAACACTGTGTCATTATAGAAAGCTACAAATCCTTTGGAAAGCAATAAGGTAGTATGTGTCAAAAGCCGTAAAAATGTTCACTTATTAGACTCGGTATTCCCACTCCTGAGAATTTAAAGAAATGAGTCGACAGTAGCAAAGGTTTGGGCCATAAAGTTGTTGCTGTTTTATTTGAAAACAAAAGTGGAACAAGCTAACTGTCCAACAACTGGTGTGCACAGTTTATAACCATGATCGCTAGGAAAGCTCAGTGGAGCCACACACCACGAAGGATTATGATAAATGAAAGAACTCAGATAAAAATGAGAATACATGCTATGGCTCTGAGTAGGAAAACTGCTTACGAACAAGGACTAGAAGAGAGTAAGGAATCATGGAAATACCTATTACATGTGGTGGAGACTGCTAGCTGCCCATGGATTTGGTCCTTTCCTCCTCCTGGACACACAGCTAACCAGATCTCCCAGCAGTCCTTGTACCTAGGTGGGGCCCCGTGCCTAAGTCCACGTCAGTGGGATGGGAATGGAAGCGATGGGCCACTCCCTGTTCTGGCCCGTAAAATCCTACCATGCACGCTCCACCATGCGCTGTCTCTAAGGTGACTTTAGGAGCCGCATGTTGGAGGTGGCAGAGACTCTATGAGCCTGTCCACCAAACAACTGTGTATAATATAGACCTATCTCTCCCCGTTCACCTAGAACCACCCTTAACTATAACATGTCATAAATAAACTTCTGCTGTGTGTGTGTCATTCAGTCTGGGCTTATTTGTTACAGCACTTTAGCTGGCCCTAACTAATACCCTGATACAGTGCCTGGAGGATAAGAGTTCAGGCTTTAGGGTCAGAAAGACTTGAGTTCAAATCCCAGTGACATCACCTACTGCGTGACCTTGGTACTTAACTGCTCTGCGCCTCAGTTCCCTCATCAGTTTATTTTTGAGAATCAACTGAGAAAATCACTATAAAGTCCTTAGAGTTGTACCTGAGATGAAGAAGCGGCTTGGTCAATGGCTCTGAGTATTCCTTGAGTGAGCTGCATCCTGCCCTTCCCTGAATCCTGGAGACATTTGCCTAAGCTAGCTCGAGCTGGGTTTCTAACCTTTGCAAACAAGAGTGCTGACTGATACAACAGGGCTCCAAACATTAATGTCTTTGTCCCAACCCATCACCCAGGCGGAGGAGGTCCAGCCTAGGCAAACGCAAGGACAAGCTAGCTCATGCCCCAGGCAGGCTTAAGATAGAGTAATGGGCAGTAACTAACCCAAAGTCTTCCGCACCTAAGTGGCAGGGCCAGGTCCCAAAGCCAAGAAGACCCCATGGCAGCCTTTCCCAAGATGCAGCCCCATCCCTGGTGCCCACTCAGGTCAGACTGGACTGTTTTCCTGGACAGAAGAGCAGGCACTGGTTTGCAGGCTGTGCCCAAGCTGAGAACATTTCCCAGGCCAGATGGTGTCTCTGGCAGGCCCTCAAAGCCAGCAGAGGCTGCGTCATGCCCAAGAGGCCAAGAGGCCCAATATGGTAGCGATGGTCCAGAGTCCTGGTAAACAAGGCATCCCAGTGTCCTCCTGTGCCAGCTGGCCACCACTCAAGGGGGCCCAGAGCAGCAGGTGGGCAGGACCATCCCGGGCAGGGGCACCGAGCCAGGCATAGGGCTCACGGCCTCGATTTCTCACTCCCACATATGCACACACACACGCCCCCCAACACACAAATGCACACACAGAGCCACCGTCTCACATCACACACACACAGACACTCCTTCCAAACCCAATGTCTGCCGATAGCACAACAGACAGCCAGGCCACAGTGTGGCATGCAGGAAACCACAGTTTTTTGCATGTATCATCGTGATAAAATATTCGACAAAACCCTGAAGTTGTATGTCTCACAGGGTCCCTGCCTGCCCACTGTCCCCACCAAACCAGTTCCATGCAGATGACCCCCTGAGACCCTTTCTCATTGGACCCTGAGACCCTTCCTCACTGGATAACCACTGTTACAGCGACCACAGAAGGATCAGGACGCTGACGGCCAGGTTTCCTAGAAGCAGAGCCGGAGACAGGGACTTGGGAGCATGTGGGTTTTTAAGGGAGAGTTTCCAGGAGAAGGGAAGTGAGGCCCACAGGAAGTGGGAGGGGAAAGAGCCAAAGAATGTGGTCTCTAAGGTCTAGCCTCAGCCTGATCCCACGGGAGCTCTGGCACAAAGACTGCAGCACCGCGAGACAGGAGCAGCGATTCCTCCGGCCGAATCAGTCAGTCATTGGGCCATGGCATCCCCTCCTGGCTGAGGTGGTTCCCATCTGAAGATGGCAAGTCTCCCGGGAAGGGGCAGCTGTGGGCCCTGAGCAACTGGAACTCACAGTAGCCAGCACGTGCCCTGGCCAGGTGAAGATCTGGGTAGGACCCCAACAGTGTCCACACGAGTGTGAACCACTGTAATTGTCTGAGGCTCTGAAAGGAAGGGAGAATTCATCTCTACCCAGGGCTTTCAAAATACCAAACATCTGTCGAGATATGGGCCCCGACCACTAGACATTGTGACCAATCCCACAACTGGCTGTAAAATATGGGAAGAGCCACACCAGTGGGTATCAGCTGAAGGCCAACTCCATCTCTGCCAAGGGATTATCCCATGAATCAAACCCCACAGCCATTGCTCCATGAGCATCATTTCACCGGATGTTCACAACCGTCTGTCGTGCCACTGTTACCCCATTTTAATGCAGAACGGCCTGGAGCTCAGGGACATTAGGCAGCTGGCCTGAAGTCACACGGCCCAGTCGATAACAGAGGCAGGACTTCCACTCAGACCTGTCTGCCTCCAAAGCCAGTGCAAGTTTTCTACTCTACCTCACTGGCTTGAAGAAGATTAAAAAGGGAAGCAAGCGAAAGAAGCTCCGCTTCCCAGACACAAAGGGTCCTTCAGTGACACTGGGATCGTGATTTTATCATGTTCTGAGGGGAAGGAAAAGGACAGGAAACAAGTGAGGTATGATCTCCTGTCATGTCGAGAGACATTCTTCTCAGAGAAATGTACGTTTCTCTAAATCAATACGCTCTGAAACCTCACAAAGCCGAGTAAGACCCCATTACAAGAGGCTGTAGAAATTAAACGGAATCATCTGAAGCAAGGAGGTCACAAACATTCAAAATTAATGATCCATTTCAGTCCCAAAGAAGTGAGCTCTGTTATCAAAAGACTGACTTATCCCAAGATGGCATCCCTAGCCCTTCCTGCTGAGGATAATGACAGATTTAGTGTCCTCTTTCTGGGGGGTTGGCAAACTTTTCTCTGTAAAGTGTCCGGTAGATAACAAACATTTTGTGGGCCCTGCAATCTCTGTTGCAACTACTCGGCTTAATCCTGCATCTCCCCCACCTCACGGCCATGCTTCTCTTGCTCTTTGGCAGGCTCCGCCTCCCTGCCCGTCCTCTGGAGGTTAAACAGTCCCAGGACTTGACCCCTTTGCTATTCCTCAAACTCATGAAGTGTGTTTCCTTTTCAGCGGCATTGTAATTATTGTCCCCTCCAGCTGGCAGCTCTTCTTCCAGATCTTTGCATAACTAGTCCCCTCTCTTCTTCAGGTCTCAGCTCAAAAGTCCCCTCCTCAGAGTGGCCTTCCCTGACAGCAATCACCCTCTCCCACACTGACCAGTTCTGTTCTTTTGTAACATACCAACTCTCCAAGAAGCTCTCATTTACGTGTTCATTGCCCCTCTCCTCCATTAGCAGCGCACTTCAGGAGAGTTGAGATCTGGCCGCACGTTCTCACCACTGAATACCCTGCACACAGAGCAGGGCCTGGCACAGGCTAGATGCTCAGCTAATAGTTGTGCAGTGACTTAATGACTCCTCTCCAAAGATCAAACTTGACGAAGTGCCCACTAGACTAGCAGTCAGTAAAGCTTTTCTAGAAAGGGCCAGAAAGTAAATATTGAAGGCTTTGCAGGCCACACAGTCTTTGCCACAGCCATCCATCCACCTCCGCCACTGTCGGTGAAAATAGCCTCGAACAACCTGAATGGCCGTGGCTGTGTTCCCATGACACTTTACTTACAAACCCAGGTGCCTCAAGGGCCACAGTCCGCTACCCCCTGCCCTCAACCATTATGTCTTAGACCCCATCTTCATATATGAATTTCTTTGCCATCAGAGCTGAGTATCAGTCATCTTAGGTGAGGCATGCCTGAAACGGTGAGGAAAGTAGCATTTTTAGTAAGCAGCAAAACATTCTTCCTCCATATTCCTGCTACCCCAGCCCATGAAAACGACGTGAGAGAGGCCCGCCCCGAGTTTGACCACTGAGCGGCTGTTAGCCACTGCTCCCTCTCGGCCCACACAGCAGGAACGGGGTGAACGTGCAGCAGCTGTCAGCTCCCTCCCTCCTGCCAGCTGCCTTCCCTGCAGAGACTAGGCAGGGAGGGGCTGGCGCCGATCTCTGGAGGCACAGATTCCACACAGCCTTGGGGGACCGAGTGCTCCAATGCAGTCATCTATTTTACAAAAGCTTCAAATTCCAAAAAGCAGCTGCAAGATGGGCTGCTGTTTCACCCACATAGCGGGACACAGAAAAAATTCATTTATCCAAAAGGATGTGTACAACGGTGGCATATGAACCCCAGGCACAGGGGTGTAGTAACAAAATTCAGGATCCAACCACAATCCCACCATTGGATCACGAAGCATAAATACCCACTCCCACTGAGAATGGGGCAAGAAGAGGGTCATTGCCATACCGTCCTGCATGCCACCAAGTTCCAGGGCCAGAAAAGAGCCTCTCATCCTAGTACCCAGTAGGCCCACAGGAACCTTAATCTCTCCCCTCCTCTAGGCAGATCATGATAAGATCATGGTCATTTTGCTATTGAAAAGATAAAGCCCAAAACGGCGGATGACTTTAGCCAGGCCTTGTCAAGTTTGTAGGAAGCAGATCTGACTTTTATTGGTTTTGCGCACCCAGGGCCACTTGTTCCTCGGGGAAATGCAGCATCCCAGGTCACAGGAGCTGCCCATGGCAAGGACACAGGTGTGGTTCGGCTCTGGCCAGGCCACAGCAGCTCTGCAGTTTGCCCGTCACCTTCCCCAGGATTGACACGGTGCTGTGAGATGGAAGTTCTCTTTCGGTCGAGCCTGCAAATTGAAATGATGTACAGCCCAAAGCTGCTAGGTGACATCTTCCACAGACACAGAACAAATCAGCAGAAACCAAAAGCCAGTCTGCCCAAACCCCACTCACAGTTAACTGTCACCGTCTCCACTCTTACGAATGTGTGCCCAGTGCCTGCCACTGCCCCTGTTCCTTCCCCCGCCTCAGGCAGAGCAGTGACTGACCAAACAGCCCTGGACCTGCTTAAAATGTCTGTCACTTTCTAGCAAGTAGCCTTTCAGGGCTGATCCTTGAGAGCTGGCATAGAGCTTTGATGGAGGAAAGAACAAGGTCAACACACAAAGGGACGCAGAGCCAGGAAACTCAGACAGGCCCTGTGTCCAGCCATGCACACAGCCCGGCGCTCCTGGATTTCTCCATTACACGATCAGCGAAATGCCCCATTTTGCTTAAGCTAGTTGGAGTTGGGTTTCTATTACTTGAAACCAAAAAAGGCTTGACTAATACACAAGGAGAAATGCACCACTTTTCTGGGAGTCTCTTGAGTCCCTGCCCATTCAGGTAACAGATATTTATGGAGTACTGTTCCAGTACATTGCATAACAAGTTACCCCCAAACTTAGAGGCCTAACACAACCACCTATCACATGCACTAATTCTGCAGATCAGGAATTTGGGAAGAGCTCAGCTGGAGGGTACTCGCTCAGGGTCTCCGAAGTAGCTGCGGTCTGATGCCCGCTGGGGCTGCAGTCATCCAAGGGCTTGACTGGAGCTGGAGGGTGCATTTCCGAGGTGCCTCACGCCCGTGGCTGCCAGGCCGCGCTGGCTATGGGCCACAGACCTCAACTCCTCTCCACGGGACTGCCTGAGTGTCCTCAAGCCAGGCAGCTGGCTTCCCCCCAAGCCAAAGTGGGAAGTGGAATGCCTTTTATGACTTAGCCTGAGCAGTCGCACATCGCTCACTTCTGCCATACTACACTGGTCACATAGGGCCAGCCTCGATTCACTGTGGGAGGGGACCACACAGGGCAATGGGGGTCACTGAAGACAATCCTGAGGCTGGTACCTATCCCAGGCACCCGCCATGTGCTAGGGACCAGAAATGCTGATGATTAGGTCGGGTTCTCAGCCCTAAAGGACACTCGCCTTAGATTAAGCGGAATGCAATCATGCAAACTTTGTTCCCCAAATTCTTCTCAACTTTGCTCTTCAGGTTGCTCCAGCTCTTAAGAAAAGGGTAATTCTTCTCTTAAGGATATTAAGCTATTAAGGAACTGGACTTATGTGGTTAGCCACCTAGCTCTTTGGTCCCAGAAACAATGCTGACAGAAAAATTAATAGGTCCTTCAGCACCTAGATCTTTCCCATGACCTGATCCTCCACTGCACACATGGTTTCACAACACTGTGCCTTTATTAACTTCATTACAGCTTATGCCCACATCTCTTGCACACGATTCATTTTCTAAACCCCTGAATTATCCCCATATAACCTGGCATGTAACTGCAGTCCCATTTAGTACAGCAGGGACAGTCCGGCCTGGTAGTTAAAAGCTGTTGGACCTGGGTTCAAATCCCAGCTCTGCCACTTAGTAGCTGTGAGATCTTTCAGTCTCAGGTTCCTCCTCTATAAAATGGGACTGAAAGGACACGCACTTCATAAGGCCATGAAGATCCAACAGACCATGCGTGAAAGGGCTCCACACAGTGCCTGGCACATGGCAAACTACTCGGGGAAGTTCCTGATGGTGCTCTTAACTCAGGAGGGCGATCGTTCACATTTGCCTAATTTCATGAATCTTCTTTCCTTGCAGTTACACCATTAGACCATTAATAGCACAAGCACTACCTCTTCCCTCCACCATTATCTTGCAGTGCCAGCCCCTCCCCACCTGCCCACACACGTGCCCACAAATGCACACACGTACGTACATACTCCTGTCCACTCTCAGCCCTTCCCATGCTCCCACTTCCAACAATCCTTGCTGGTTGGTTGAGAAAATTCAAAACAAAAAAACCCCAGCCCTGGCTGGTGTGGCTCATCTGGCTGGAGCACTGTCTCATAACCAGAAGGTTGTGGGTTCAGTTCCTGGTCAGGGCACAGACCAAGGTTGTTGGTTCAATTCCCAGTCCAGGCATGTATAGGAGGCAACCAATCGATGTTTCTCTCTCTCGCTCAAAGCAATGAAAAAATGTCCTCAGGTGAGAAGAAAAAGAAAAAGAAAACCCAGAGAAAAATATTGAGACGAAGGCAGCATCTTAGAATGACACTTTCCTAAAGGTCTTTAAAGCGTCTTCATTGAGGTTTTATGGCCATTTAATAAAGCAAAAAAAATGTGCAAGCAATGGAGTTCTTCAAGAGCTTACCATTTTAGACATTTTAAAATTTTTCCCAGGGAGGAAAATCTGTCTCATTTAACTTTTGCCCCATTCACATTAACACCTACACCTCGCAGGGGGATCAGGGCTCTGTTCTGTGAGAGCCAGAAAATGAAGAAAATTACAGACAACTTCTGGCCACAGCGATCAGACAAGAAAAAGAAAGGGCATCCAAATAGGAAAGGCGGAGGTAAAACTGTCATTGTTTACAGATACATGATTGTGTACATAGAAAATCCCATAGACTCCACCAAAAAAAACTACTCAACCTACTAAGTGAATTTGGCAAAACATTAGGATACAAAGTCAATATTCAGAAATTGAAGGCATTTTTGTACACCGACAATGAAATATCAGAATCAGAAATCAGGAAAAAAATCCCATTCACTATAGCAACAACAACAACAAAAAATAAAGTACTTAGGAATAAACCTTACCAAAGAGGTAAAAGACCTGTTCTCAGAAAACTACATAACACTGAAGAAAGAAATTAAGGAAGATACAAATAAATAGAAGCATATACCGTGTTTGTGGATCAGAAGAATTAACATCATCAAAATGTCCCTACTACCCAAAGCAATTTACAGATTCAACGCAATGCCTATTAAAATACCAATGACATATTTCACAGATATAAAACAAACAATTCAAAAATCTATATGGAACCATAAACGACTCCAAACAGCCACAGCAATTTTGAGAAAGAACAAAGTCAGAGGGATCGCAATACCCAATATCAAACTATACTACAAGGCTGCTATAATCAGAACAGCCTGGTACTGGGATGAGAACAGACACACAGATCAATGGAACAGAACTGAGAACCCAGACAACTGAGAACCCAGACATAAACCCATGTCTCTATGGTCAATTAATATTCGACAAAGGAGGCAAAAGTATAAAATGGAGTAAAAATAGCTTCTTCAACAAATGGTGTTGGGACATCTGGACAGCTACATGCAAAAAAATGAAAGTTGACCACCAACTTATACCATACACAAAAATAAACTCAAGATGGATAAAAGACTTAAATATAAGTCACGAAACAATAAAAGTCCAATAGGAGAGTATAAGCATGAAAATCTCAGATATTCCATGCGGCAATATTTTCACCTATATGTCCCCTAGAGCAAGGACATAAAGGAAAGAATAAACAAATGGGACTTCATCAAATTAAAAGGGTTCTGCACAGCTACAGAAAACATCAGCAAAATGAAAAGGGAACCAACTGTATAAGAAAATATATTTGCCAATGATACATCTGACAAGGGTTTGATCTCCAAAATATATAAAGAACTCACATGATTCCACTCTAGGAACACAAACAACCCAATTAAGAAATGGGCAAAGGACCTGAACAGACACTTCTCCAAGGAGGATGTACACAGGGCCCAGAGACATATGAAAGGATACTCAGCATCACTAGCCATCAGAGAGATGCAAATTAAAACCACAATGAGACATCACTTCACACCAGACAGAATGGCCATCATAAACAAATCAACAAACAGCAAGTGCTGGCGAGGTTGCAGAGAAAAGGGAACCCTAGTACATTGTTGGTGGGAATGCAGACTGGTGCAGCCACTGTGGAAAACAGTATGGAGTTTCCTCAGAAAACTAAAAATAGAACTGCCTTTTGACCCAGCAATTCCACTGCTGGGATTATACCCTAAAAATCCTGAAACACCAATTCAAAAGAACCTATGCACTCCAATGTTCATAGCAGCACAATTTACAATAGTCAAGTGTTAGAGATAACCTAGGTGCCCATCAACAAATGAGTGGATCAAAAAACTGTGGTACATTTACACAATGGTATACTATGCAGCAGAAAGGAAGGAGCGCCCACGATTTGCAACAGCAGGGATGGGTCTAGAGAGCATTATGATAAGTGAAATAAGCCAGGCAGTAAAAGACAAATACCATATGATTTCACCTATAAATGGAGACTAATCAACAGAACAAACAAGGAAGTTAAATGTAAACGGAGACATTGAAGTGAAGAGCAAACTGACCGTGAACAGAGGAGAGGGGGGAGGGGAATATGTGGGAGAAATGGGAAGGGTGGTCAAGGAACCTATACGGGGCACTGATGGACAGTCACGGGGTGCGGGGGTGGAGTCGAGGGTGGGGGAAAGGATGAGTGGTGGGGGGGAAAGGACAAAGCTGTACTTGAACAATAAAACAACTTTTACAAAAAGAAAAAGAAAATTACAGACAACTTCCAAATGGACTAAGAAATACATCAGCTTTTTCCCAGGAACAGAGAGCCCTTTAGACGTACCAATACCGAAGGTGACCTGTAGGCAGCCATGGGGGAAGACTGCCACTCAATGGCCGCCTCGGGAACTGGATGGAATATATTGACATTTAGTTGTATCTTTTACAAGCTCTTAACCTTTACACCGTGTCAATAAAAAGCCCCATTAACATTTAAAAGGGATGTTACAGGGTGTCCATTTGGAATAACAGTAAGAAAACACTCCAAGAAATGGATTATGTATCTCATCTGTCCCACATCTCCAAGAGTTTACTTTCCTCCAGGGTCAAAAAGCAAACTAGTGAAATGGCAAACAGCCCAAGAGCCACTAGTTGGAAACACAGCAACTCTTCAGGTGGCCAAGAGCCAGGAAGTCCTCAAGTGGATCTTCTGCGCTGGTGTTTCACCCAACAGGACCTCCTGCCCTGTATATCCTCTCTCCGTTCTGTATCCTTCCAGACGTGGCTCAAATGTCACATCTGAGAAGCTTCCCTAAGACTTCAGCGGGGATCAGACCTCTGCTCAGTGCCCCCACAGCCACTTGAGCTTCTTCTACCAAGAGGCTCTCAGCTTCCTGCACTGTGCTTGTCCGCTTCCTGGTTGGTCTTCCACCCAGCGATGGGTCATGCTCCCTATGAAGGCAGGCACCATCTACCCGCCTATTCATTCACACATTCGTTCGCTCATTCACTTGTGGGAATGCTCACTATATGCTAAGCACTGGGGCTATAAGGAACTAAGCCGACTTGACCTCCAGCTCTGCCAGCTCCATTTATATTGTCATCTGCTCTGGACATCTTTATAACCCCAGTGCCTGTCATATGGGGTACTCAATAACTGTTCAATGTATGTGTTCCCTCCTTCGATATAACTTAACGAATGCACCTCCCATAAGAATTGAATAAATGGTGTTCAACTGCTGTGAATTCCTGTGGCTCCCTTATGAAAACCGCAGCCTTTGGGCCGCACCCATCCTTCACAGGCATTTTGTTTGGCCAAAAGTATGGGATCTTCTTCAAAATTTAATGTGCTGCTAACATTTAAAACTTGGAAGATTTCGCATCAAATGCTCTTTCTGGTTTCTCTAGAAATAGGAGCCCACATTCCTGCAGAGCCCCGGTGAGCTAGAGAAACTAGTTCCTTTAGACAGGGTGGGTGCGCCTCCCTTTGCGCAAGCCCACCCTCCCCTATTTTCCCCCCAAGGAAGCCAAGAGGGCCGCCGTGTATCATCTTGCCTTTGCTGAGGGTTTTCTCGCCCCCGCCCTTTACTCAGGACCCGTGGGCCTCTCTGGGCATCTGGCTTTGTGGCCCTGGCATTATGCCAATGTCATCCAAGAAATACATCTGAGATGAGCTACAACACAAATGAACAGGCAATTTTATTGATTTTACCTCCTAACATACCCTCCTAGTAGTAGACACACGTTGTACAGTTTCCAGCAGAGATCTTGGATGCAGAGACATTAAAGGAAAAGGTAACTCCAACAGGTACTTCATGAGGGGCCAAAACCAGTGTTTCTTGCAAATGAATGCTGAAGATGAACAATTACATTCTCACACCACCAGCACAGCTTAAATACCTCTTCGACAAAAATAATAATAATAAATTATCTTCAACTCAGAAAATAAATTGTGCTCAGCAGAGTGACAGGAGGGTCCATTCCTTGCATTGCACCGAGGGGCCAGACGAGGGGGAGGGCAGGCGCAGGCGGCTAGGCCGACAGAGTGCACGGGCAAAGAGCACAGTCTGAAGTTAGTCACATGCACGTTTTCATGCCAGTGGCAGCGGTGCCCCTTGGCTGTGGCCTGTCCCGAGTGAGACTTCTCTGTGCCGCCTCCTCCTCACGTCCGCCTTGTCTTCTGTTTCTTGGCTTGTCTCTTGGCATCTTCTGGGCCACTGCTGTCAGAGGTTGTCTGGCCAAGAGCCCGGACGCCCTGCAGTCGACTTGTCAACTGCAACAGCAAGGGAATGAGCTAAAAAGAGAGGGAGAGTGTGAGACAAAGGCCATGGGACTTCTCTCCAGATGGACACCGGGGCCCTGCCTATCAGCACAGCTCTGTGTTCGGGCATCGTCACCGCCCGCTATGTGCTAATGGGTGGGCCTCAGTTCAGACCAAGGCAGGCCTCTGCACTAGAGAGGGTCGGCAGAGACGGCTGGCTCTCTCTGTGCAACACACGCCTAGGAGTGTTCCAGGTGTAAGGATTAGAAGAGATGTTATAGACATTTATGGTCTTGAAAAGAGACCTTGGGGTTGGATTTGAGGTCTTTATGGTCCCTTCCAACCATAAAATGTTGTAATTTCTGGAACACTAAACATTCTTTGCTGTCATTTCACAGCTGTGAGGGACCATGCTCACTGACACATCTGCTTTCTCATGAGGTCTCCGGGTTTCCTACCTTATCATGGTTGTAGCCAGCCAACAGGACAAGCAGCGTCAGGGGCAGTGCGATGTAGGAGCCTTGCGCGATGTCTTGTTCAGGCAGTTTCCTCTGCAAACACAAAGAGTACGGTCCCTTACCTGCCTTCTGGTGTGACACAGCTGTGACCCACCAGCCTACTGAACTGGCTACCCCGGGACACCCGGGTATTCCATACGCTCCAAACTCTCATTGGCCAAATTAAGAAACTGGGGCAACGTGGGTCAATTTTCAGATGCACCCTCCACTATCCAAACTCATCACTTGCTCTCTGAAAGGAACAAACAGAGTCCATCACGAGGTATTCTTCACCCCTTGAACTTCCACTGTCTAAACTGAGGAAACGAAGCACCATAGAGAGCAGGGCGTCCCTGCAGTTGAGAAGGAAACGGGTCTGGTGTCGTTGAGAGCCAGCTACACACGGGCTTTTTCCCATAAGGAAGTATGGAGAACCCTCTGCTCCAGGCTCAGACACAGTGATGAACAAGCTAGTTCCAGAGATTATACCTAGTGAGGAGATGCAGCAGCTGCTACTTGTTTCCCAGCGGCCATGTCCTTTCTTTCAATAGAACCCTCTGCTTTGATCTGGGTCGATCAGAACACAGACCACATGCCCATTCTTTTTTTATAGTCTGCTTGATACGAGGTCCAATAAGGTCTACACATTACAAATGGCTCATAAGCAGAATAATTTCTTTTAATTTACAGGTATCTCTCCCATATCATTTTTTTTTCTTTCAATTTGTCATATAAATCAGGTTTCACGTTGTTATGCCGCAGTTTGCCACAACCTGCATTTGGAGGCGCCCATTAACATGCTCTCGCAGCCTGTGTGTGTCCTGTAACTTGGCAGCTGGCTCTGAAAGTCTGGGTGGGTCACGAATCATGAGCCTCCTGTAGGACCTCAATGCCACCCATCATGACGGAGTGGCGTAGCGGTGACCTTCTTCCCCAAAAGTCACACCTGAGCCACTTCCCTAAACAATTTCAGCGCCCTCATGGCCAGTTTCCTCCTCAAAGGGGACTCAGGCATCAGCACTTGGAAAAGCAGAAATGTATCTGGGGAGATCCAGAGTATATGAATAAAATCCAGGACACTCAGGGGGCCCAATGCCCCCTGAGGGCCCTTTAAACAGCAGTCCTGCTTCCACCCAATACCTGGAGCACAGGTTAGTGAATTTTCCTTCTCCCACTGGCCCCAGGGGTTTTACAAAACTCCCTCTGTTCCTTACCGTGGGATTAAAAATCAAGGTGATGTGCTTATGGTAGCCCACTGCAGTGAAGGAAACTTGAGGCAAGGCGTAGTCATACTGGGATCTGGGCAGCGTGGAGTCCAGAAGCACAACATAATTCTGGGCACAAGTAAAAAGTTGTTTTTTTATAAAGGGCAGTTTGAGCAAAGCAAATGAGAATTAAAACCTAACATACAGCCGCTATCTAAAGGCCTTTATGCTTTCAACGAAATCCCCAAGTTTATACATCCAAAACCAGGGTCACTACCTCAGGGAGCTATCCCGTCAGTGAGTGTCGCCAGCGTCCCTGAGACTGTGCCTTCTGAGAAAGCTTTCAAAGGTCGGGGCACTTTTTATGAGCATTTTCAATCACAAATGGACCTTTGAGGATGTGAGTTTATGAAACACAAGAATTTCTTAGAAGCCAATTCTAATGATGGAGGTACATGATCAAACTGAGAAAGCTATTTGCAATCAAAATGAGGTTGACTTTTCAGGGACAACACTTCAGTGGCTCATTAGCTGGCACGTTTTAAGAATACCGCATCTCTGGAAACGTACCAGTGATGGTCACAGCCCTGCATGCTGGGCCCCGTGTGCCCGGTCAGTGCCTGCTCTGCTCTCAAACACTGACAAGATCAAGATGATTATCCCCATTTTATAGGTGAGGAGAGCAAGGCCTGAAGAAGATCTTAAGAGTGACTTGTGCAGGGTGAGCTCCCGCTCTTTCCATAGTGCTGTGCTGCCTATAGTATCTATTTCAGAGGGAATCTGGAGAAAGGAAGAGGAACCCCAACACTCCACCTCAGCCAATTTCATTACTTTAGCCATTTCATGCCGAGAAAGGCCTCAGTGTATCATTCCTGTGGCAGGTGGTAGGAAGTCAGGAGAGGAAAGGTCACACACAGGCTCACTACTGACACCCTCAGGCCAAGTCCCCCAGAAAGGAACCAAATTCTTTGCAAAGGTTGCTCCCACCGTGCCAACTATAGCAGTTTTCTCTGTCCAATTAGAATTGATAATCAACATTCTATAATCAAGAAGTGATGTCCAACATTAGCACCTTGGTTAAATCAATTATGGTATTTCTTACACTCTGGACATTTTTAATGTACAACCATTAAAAATCATGTTATGAATGATTTATAGTGGGAAAAGATTGGTGACATATTCTTCACTGAGAAGCACAGATTACAAAATGATGTACAAAAGTCCCAGCTTTGAATTGTTAAAATAAATATATCTGTATATTTAAACACATATGTACACATACGCTGAAAAAAGACCAAAAGGATACCCATCAACATGCCAACAGTGGTTATTTCTAGATGAGGGACTTATGTCTTTCCCCCCAAATTCTCCTGCCATGAACATGTGTTATTTTTGTAAACAGAAAAACACTAATTAGGAAACATAATCACTACAGGGCCCAATCTCCTTTGATTCAGAGAGAACAATGTCAACTATTTCTGTAGAAGTAGTATTTAGAGAGAAAACGAGAGCACTGCGCTTCCTTAAACTGAAAAGTGGAATTACTAAAATGGAAAGGAACAAGAATGGCGCTGTGGTCGTTACCTGGCCGTCTCTGAGCAGCGGCGGGAAGTGGAAGAAGAGGGATTGGCCAAGAGAAACTGTCTGAATTGGGTTGTCGAGGTTTTCACTTTTGTAAAGCTTTACCTGGAGAGCAGAAACAAAGCAAGAGGGGCTTTGAATTGAAACACGATAAACCTTTCAAACATCCGCAGGATAGCTTACCTCTGGAGGAGAAAGGATCTTGGAAACATGGATATCTGAAACAGAAACCATCCTGCCCCGTCAGGGCATACGTAATACATTCCTCAATCATCAAAAACTCCAATGATTTGACATGCAAAGAAATGTAAGATTTAAAGGCGATTCTGATGACTTATGTTAACACTCAAAATGGTTATAATAGTTAGTGTAATGATAATATTAAAGACAATAGCTTCCAACATATCTAGAACATGCCAGGCATGCAGCAGGTGCCTTGCCATTTATTGTCCCCAATCCTGACTACTAAGCCTGTATCATTATTATTTCTAAGGAGATTCAGAGAGCCTACTTCACTTAAGGTCACACAATTTATACATGGTGGAGCCTGGGATTCAACTGACATCACTGAGGTCTCGCCACCCTGGCACTGCCTCTCTATATGCTGTAATCTTAACCCAGACACACATTCCCATATTGCATTTGGCTCTCTGCGCTGCTTCCAGCAATGTAGTGCTTTGTTTCTGGCCTTTCTTTTTCTCCAGCCCAGATCTGCTGCCTGTCACGCCATATGGGATAGGGTATGAGAAGAGGGAGGCACAATCCTGGCCGATGGTAAAGGCTGTGGGGGCTCCTCCTTGCACCTGCCAAAGGAGAATGCCAGAGGTGCCCCTCCCCAAGGCCCACACTGATGCTTTTCTAAATAACACACAAGAGGAGTTTTCCTAAAACAAAAGTTACAAGAAATACTGGACACCCACAGGCCACACCTAAAACCAAGTATATGTTCTTCTGATTTGTGCAGTGCTTTAAGTAAATTTGAATCATCCCTATATTTAAAACTCAGGTGATTTCAAATAACTCTAACTTATATCTTCTCTGGAAAATTGGGAAGTGATGTCAGCCCTGGGCCAGAATTCCCAGTGCAGAAATAATCAAAGGGAGCATGGGAGTAGCACCACCATCCCCCATCTGCTCCCCTCGCCTCCCTGGGATAAGGCACGGGTTCTCCCACCCAGCCCTCCTCACTCCCTGGCAACATGCCTGCAACCCCTGGACTGAAGGGTAGTTAAAAGGTGAGTTCAAACCAAAGTGCACATTCTCACCCAAGTCTAATACTTCACTGTACATCGAATCACGATGAACAGTGCACTTTGAAAAATAACACTCCCAAAGCAATTCGTTAACATTTTTCAAGGGATCACAGTGCACTGTATAAACATTTCTTCGTTAATTACAGACATGACATTTTGTTAGAGCTTGGAGAGACCTTAAGAGGTCACTGAGTCCAGCACCCTGGCTTTACAGGGGAGAAAACCAAGGTCTATGGGAACGAAGTGACTGCCCAAGGCAGCACGGTAATAGCCACCCATGACAGGAGACAGCCCAGACCATCTGAGTTCTAGTCCCCTGCCCACCATCAACACCCTGGACAGAATTTAAAAAGTCACGAAACACTCTGCCTTAAAATTCTATTTGTTTTAGATTCTAGATCCATGATTTTCAACCTTTTTCATCTCATGGCACATATAAACTAATTACTAAAATTCTACAGTACATAAAAAAATAATGTTTGCAACCTACAAAATAAGGTATAATTTTGAGTGATTTATAATAATCATCATCTACCCTTTTTGCTCCAAAGTTAACTTTTTAAAAAACCAGGTGGCTACACTTGTATATAAGTATTTCTGGTACCAAGAATTAACCAATCAGATGCAATCTTATTATATGACGTGACCAATAAGATGCAACTCTATTATATGATCTATGTATTTATAGTTCAAAACACAGCATTCACACCAGATGGCTACTGTTGTGTTGGCGGTTTTAATTTTTTATTTGACAATCTCAGGGAAAAAAGGTCAGTACCCCTAACTAAATAGTCAGGTACTGCATGTTTTAAAAATTCTTGTGGCACAGTGGTTGAAAAGCGCTGCTCTAGATCCTATTGATCATTCATTAAGCTTCTTCTGCAATATGTCCAAAAATACATATGGCTAGCAAAACAGTTATTTGAAACCAGAACACGTTTCTCTCCAGGATTCAGTAATCATTCTCCCAGATACATGCTGGGATCAAAGTTTCTTAAATCTCAGCCTCGGTGCCCAGCACCCCCACCTTCAGTATGCTAAAGCAAGTGTCAGAGAGGCCCAAGCATGCTGCTCCTGCTCGTCTCCAAGCAGAAAATAACATCGTATGTTCACCTTAAAAAGCTGGCCTTACCCATAATGTAGAAAGATACTCAGAGGAAGTGATCACATTTCCACTTAAATCGAATTGATTAATTTGCCGGAAAACTATGATGTTTATATCATCGATGTCATTATTGCCAATCTAGAAAGAAAGAAGGAATGCTGGTATTAAGGAAGCTGGAAAAAAGAACTCCTACTGTAACTGTGTGATGTCCCAGGGGCTATTTCATAACAAACTTTATTTCCTATATTAAGGGAGCAAAGCTTGCCACAGAAGTAGCCAAAGTCCAAGGTCACAATCTAATAGTAAGTAGACAGGCTACACCTGGCCCACAGACACACTGTGTTTGACAAATGCAGTATTTGTTTTCTAAGTTTTAATTATTTACCAACATTTTTCAAAACTTCATATATAAAACATCCATACCTTCCAGCTTCTTCAGAAAAAAGAGAAAGATGTTCCTGCCTGGCAGCAATCAGCAAGAGCCGAGCCACAGCTGCCCGCCCTGGGTGGGTGTGTGCTCTCCCGTTTGTCACATGTTCATGTCTGACGGGCTGCAGTCCCTATGACTGTTGGTGACCCTGGTCTAAGTCACCAGGGCAAGGAAATACTCAAGTGTAAGGTGCAGCCATTTAAAATACCAGATGCCATAAAGATGTAAAAAAAATCCACTTTCTATGCTAAAAGGTCGCTAAACAGTCCTCCGTAGCCCACCATCTCCCTCTTTAACCCCTCACAAACCTCATACCTAAAGCCGCCTACTAAGGACACCAGGAGGCAGTCCCTCTTGTCCCACCCAAGTCCTCTTGTTTAGCAAATGAGAGTTATTTTGTGGGAGAAAAGTTCTACTTCAAGCGATTCCGGGCCACTTCCTGTGGCCTGGAGGGTTGCCTCCTTAGGGGTCAATTAGCTAAGTCATTATCTGGAATATCAAAAAGACTCTGCCCACCAAATGGAAAAAAACAAGGTCATCTAAATGTAAGGAAACTGGGTGGCCCTGCTACCAATTAAGCCCATGTTCTTTATTACACTCCCTTGATTGGAAAAGCTACTTGTGCCTTAAGATCCTTAACTTGCAGAATAATGATCAGAGCTTGCAGGGAAAGTGGGGAAACAACAGTTCAAATTTCTTCTCTGGATGTCTGTTCATTAAAAACCCCACAAGATGCTGCCTCAGAAGATGATACTATTCTAAGAGGACCCTTAATTAGGATTTGAAGTCGTCCTCCCCCGCC
>PVJD01004755.1:0-129497 GCA_004026545.1 Mormoops blainvillei | reverse complement strand
CGCCTCACCTCCCCCACCCCCACTACCTGTCATCCTGCTCTCCATCTATGAGTCTGGCCCCATGTTTCTAGTTAGTTCAGTTTGTCCATTAGATTCCAACTCACGTTGTCACATGAGTTACTCCTTTTCATTGCTGAATGGTATAGTAGTATTCCAGTATATAGGTTTACTACTGTTTATCCATTCACAAGCTGAAGGAAATCTGAGTTACTTTCAGTTTTTGGCAATTATGAATAAAACTGCTATAAACTTTGATTACAAACATTTATATGAACATACATTTTCTTTTCTCTTGAATAGGAATCTGGGAGTAGGATGGTTGGTGTATATTTATTTTATGGGACTGCCAAACTGTCTTCCAAAGCCACTGCACCTTTTTACATTTCCCCAAGTCATGTGTAAGAATTCCCGCTGTTTTGGTGTTGCTTTTTGTTAATCGAAATTTTTACTGGGATAACTGTAGATTTATATGTAGTTGTAAGAAACAATACAGAGAGATCCTATATTCTTTGTACAAAATTTTTCCCAGTGGTACATTTGCAAAGCTAAAGTACAGTATCATAAACGAGATATCAACAATGATACCATCCGTCAGTCTTGTTCAGGTTTCCCCACTTTACTTGAGCTTGTGTGTGTGCATGTGTGCATTTGTATGTAGTTCTGTACAGTTGATCACATGTGTAAGTTTGTATGTTCAGCGCCACAGTCAAGATACAGGAGTTCCATGACCTCAAAGATCCCTCATTTTGTTCTTTTACAAGCAAACCCACCTACTTGTTCTCAATAGCCACCTCATCTCTCACTTTGGTAATTACTAGTATGTTCTCCATTTCTATAATTTTGTCATTTCCAGAGTGTTATATATAAACAATAAAAAGACAAAAAAAATTTAATAGGTGAAGGATTTCAATAGCCATTTCTCCAAAGAAGATGCACAAATTAGCAAGAAGCACAAAAAAATGCTCAATATCATTAGTCATTAGAGAGATGCAAATCAAAACCATAATGAGACGCCACTTTAGATGCATGATTTATTTTTTTTATTGATTTGAAAGAGGGAGAGACAGACATCAACTTGTTGTTCTAATACTTATTTATGCATTTAATGGTTGATTCTTGTATGTACTCTGCGTAGGAATCAAATCACAACCTGGGCATATGGGGACGATGCTCTAACCAACTGAGCTATACAGCCAGGGCAATTATTACAATTTTAAAAAAGAAAATAAGTGTTGGCAAAGATGTAGATAACTTGAAATTCTTGCACATTGCTGACAGAAGTCTAAAATAGTGTAGTTATTGTGGAAAACAGTTTGGTATTTTCTCAAAAAGTTAAATGTGGCTATTATATTATATAGCAATTGCACTCAAGATATAGACCCAAAATAATCGAAAACATGTCCACACAGAAACTTTTATATGAATGTTCATAGCGGCATTATATGTGATACAACAAGTGGAAACAATCCAAATGCCCATAAGTTGATAAACAAAATTTATTATATCTACACAGTGGAATACTATACAACCAGAAAAAGGAATGCATTACTAAAACTTGCTGCAACATGGATTAACCTTGAAAACATTATCCTAAGTGAAAGAAGCCAAACACAAAAGTTCACATATTGTATGATTTCATTTAAATGAAACACCTAGAAGAGACAGATCCATAGAGATAGAAAGATTAGTGTTGCCAGAGGACGAGGACTATGGTGGGCACAGATGAATGACTGCTAACAGGTATGGGTTTTTTGGGGGGGGATGGTAAAACGTTTTGAAACACTGAAAACTATGTCCACACAATAACCCACACATGGATGTTTATAGCAGCTTTATTCATAATCGCCAAAACTTGGAAGCAAGCAAGATGTCTTTCAGAAGGTAAATTGATAATAACCCAGACAATAGAATATTATTCAGTGCTAAAAAAAACCATGAGATACCAAGCTATTAAAGGACATGGAGGAAACTTAAGTGTACTTTACTAAGTGAAAGAAGCCAGTCTGAAAAGACTACATACTGTCTGATTCCAACTATCTGACATTCTGGAAAAGGCAAAACTATAGAAGTAGTGAAAAGATCAGTGGCTGTCAGGAATTTCAGGGAGGAAGAGGTGAATAGGCATAGCACAGAGGAATTTTAGGGCAGGGAAACTACTCTGTATGACACTGTAGTGGTGGGTAGATGTCATTGTACATTTGTCAAAACCCATGGAATGTATAACGCCAAGAGTGAGCCCCGATGTAAACTGTGGACTCTGGGCGATAATGAGGCGTCAGTGTAGGTTGATTGTAACGAGTGCACCACCTCGGTGCAGGACGTCAATAGTGAGGCAGGCTGCGCATGTGCGGAGGCAGAGGGTATATGGGGGACTCCGTTCTTTCTGATCAATTTTGCTATGAATCCAAAACCCTAAAAAAATAGTCTATTTTTAATAAAAGTTCTGGAACTAGATAGTGGTGATAGTTGCACAATATTGTGAACATAATAAAGGACCAGCAAGTTGTAAACTGTGAAATGTGGATTTTATGCTATGTGACTATCTCACTGTTAAAATGAAGAACATGTTCCAAGAAATTATATAAATGGGATCAAACAGTATCTAACCCTCTGGGACTAGGTTTTTGTTTTCACTCAGCATAATTCCTAGGGATCCATCCAGGTTGCTGCTTGTGTCCATACTCCATTCCTTTTTGTCCCTGAGTAGTATTCCATGGTATGGATGTACCACAGTTTATTTGACCATTCACCTGCTGAGGGATCTCTCATATTTCCAGTATTGGCTCTTATATAAATTTGCTGTAAACATTTGGGTACAGGTTTTTAAATTAATATCTTTTCATTTTTCTGGGATAAATGCTTGAGTATCTGTAGAATTGTATAGTAATAGCATGTTAGCTTTATAACAAACTACCAAACTGTTCTTCAGAGTGGCTGTACCATATTTCATCCCCACACAGCAATGTGTGAGTAATGGAGTTTCTCACGAGCGTTTGGTTTTGCCTCTTTTATTTTAGCCATTTTAATAGCGATGTGGTGATATGTCATTGTAGTTTTAACTTGTATTTCCTGGTGGCTCATGATGTTAAACATCTGTTCATGTGCTTATCCCTTCCTTAATACAGAATTTAATCCGGCTTCTAGATCTCTCTGTCATTTTACAGGAAGTACAAAAGGGAAACAAATAGTATCCTCAGGATACAATGAGTGAAATTCAGAAATGGTACATTCTATGGGAAATAGGTTCTGATTTCCACAACAAATCAATGGCTTGCTTAGAAGGAAAAAGTGTACATGTGGGGGTGACTGTTGCAGAATAAAAGAGACTTAATAGAAATAATAACTAAATGCAATATGTGGACTTTGAGTAGAACAAACTAAAAACAAAAAACAAAAAAAGCATCTTTAAGCCCTGGCTGGTGTGGTTAGTGGATTGAGCATCAGCCTGCGGACCTAAGAGTCGCCGGTTCAATTCCCAGTCAGGGCACGTGCCTGGGTTGCTGGCCAGGTCCCCAGTTGGGGGCGCACAAGAGGCAACCACACATTTATGTTTGTCTCCCTCTCTTTCTCCCTCCCTTCCCCTCTCTCTAAAAATAAATAAATAAAATCTTTTTTAAAAGGTGGGGGGGGAGGCAACTTTGAGACAACTGAGGAAACCTGAATATGGACAAGGTATTAGACCTTACTAAGGAATTATTTTATTGTTAATTTATTTAGACATGTTAATGGCATAGTTGTTATATAGGAAGAAATTCTTTTTAGGTAGTGATCAATACTCAGTTATATACATGGTAATGGCATGTCTAGGATTTGTTTAAAATACACTAGAGCCCTGGCCGAGTGGCTCAGCTGGTTGGAATGTTGTCCCATATACCTAAAGGTTGCAGGTTCGATTCCCAGTCAGGGCACATACCTAGGTTGCAGATTGGATCTCTGGTCAGGGCATGTACAGAAGGCAACCAACAGATATTTCTCTCTCAATCAATCAATCAATCTCTCTCTCTCTCTCCCCCCACCCCCTTCCCTCTCTAAAATCAATAAATATATCCTCAGGTAAGGATTAAAAATATTTTTTTAAGTAATAAAATACTCTAGGAAAAAGCAAAAGAAAAAGTAAGAGTGGAATGGAAGAATAGAGAAAAAAGGGTAACAAAATAGTGATAATCAGTGAAGGTGAATGATGGCTACCTAAAGGTGTATTTTCTTACTATTGGTGATGTTTGAAATTTTCCATGATAAAATATTTGGATAATTATTTATAATAGTTCATTAAAAAATTTTTTTACTTTATATTTTTTTATTGTTCAGTTACAGTTGTCCCCATTTTTTCACCCGTTATTCTGTCCTGTCCTACCCACTCCCCACCTCCCACACTCACCTCCCACACTCAATCTCCTCCCCTACATTGTCTTTGTCCATGGGTCCTTTTTTTTTTTTTTTTGGGTATATTTTATTGAGTATGCTATTACAGTTATCCCATTTTTCCCTCCTTTATTCCCCCCCACCCTGCACCTCATCCCATCATCCCCATATCTCTTAGTCCATGTTCCATGGGTTCTTTACACATGTTCCTTGACTTGACCCCTCTCTTCCTCCTCCCTCCCCTCTGGCCACTGTCATTGTGTTCTTTATTTCCATGTCTCTGGTTCTATTTTGCTTGCTTGTTTGTTTTGTTGATTAGATTCCACTTATAGGTGAGATCATATGGTACTTGTCTTTTGCCACCTGGCTTATTTCACTTAGCATAATGCTGTCCAGTTCCATCCATGCTGTCGCGAAGGGTAGGAGTTCCTTCTTTCTTTCTACTGTGTACTATTCCCTTGTGTAAATGTACCACAGTTTTTTGATCCACTCATTTACCAATGGACACTTAGGCTGTTTCCAGCACTTGGCTGTTGTAAATAACACTGCTATGAACATTGGGGTTCAGAGGTTCTTTCGAATTGGTGTTAACATAAATGATTGTTGCTCTGAAGGCACATGTGGTTTTCTGTTATAAACAAACTCAACCTTGATGAAAAAAATCTGATTCTGGAAGATAAATAACTAAAGTTAGGTATTTTTTATTCAGGCAGAAGAAAACAAAAGATTGAGGGAACTCCAGCTTGAACAAGAAGAAAAATTGGCTAAGGAACTGGCAAAACTAAAACATGAAAGTCTAAAGGATGAAAAGATGAGGCAGCAAGTGAGAGAAAACAGGTATATTAGTTTCTATAAATTTCATTTATTTAGCTTTTATCTTTAAACTTTTATGTAATGCTTAGTACCGGAGTGAAATTTCTTTCTTTCCACTATGTTTATGAATCCACTAAATGTTTTCTTCTGTTATGTTAAATGTCCCTCATTCTTTTATTTGCTCACCATCTAGATTCTCTTCTATAGATCTAATTTAGATTATTGGTGTTCTTCAAAAAATATTGCCCCCACAATTTCTTTCTTTATATCATCGCACTTACTCCTGGGTACCGCTTAATACCCCCAATAGTAGAACTGTTAACCATATTGATCTAGAATATGTTTTCTTAATATCGCCTATGATTGAGTTACTTTTTAGGGGCAGCCATGTTACCTTTTTGATTAAAACTCAGGGATAACTAAATGCCCAGCCTGTACTTAACAAGTATATAGTTGAATATATTGGAAATTTACTTTGATAGTTGTTGCATTTTATCTTAGCATGGTTTCTGTAGAATATGATGGGACCCATGGATGAGTTTCAGGGGGTTTGAGCCTCATTAAATTATATTTATATGGCCCTGGCTGGCGTGGCTCAGTTGGTGGGAGTGTCATCATATATACCAAAAGGTTGGGGGTTCAGTTCCCAGTCAAGTCACATACGTAGGTGTAGTTTCCATGCCCTGTCAGGGTACATACAGGAGGCAATCAGTCAATGTTCCTGTCTCTCATCGATGCTTTTCCTCTCTCTTTCTCCCTTACTTGTTCTCTAAAATCAATGAACATTTTAAAAAATCATGTTTGGCAAATAAACCCATAGGTACTTTTTATGTCCACCACTTTTAAATTCTATAAGGGATTATTAATTTTTTAAAAAATGATTTAGAATTACTGCTAATACCTTCATGTTGTTCATCTCAAACTATCTTTTAGGACCTTAATTCTCCAGTCATTGTTAGCTGACAGTCATGGTTTTATATTATCAGACATGTCTTTGTCTAATTCACTGATAACAAATTTAAATAGAAGACCTTTCCACTTCTAGCATTTGAAGACTAGGAGATGCAGATAAATTCTCCCTCTGAGAAGAGAGTCTCTGGAGAAAGTATAAAAGTGAGAACTAGGAGAGGAAAGAAGCCAGAATGGTGAGCCTGGAGTTTGTAATCTGCTGATTCCAAAAGTGTGAGTGGGAGCCAAGTGAAGCCGACTTGGCCAGTAAGCAGAGGAGTTTGGCCAGAAGTTTGACACCACTTTACAAGTTATGTGCTTCAAATTGGTGCCCGTCAGTGTATGTTTTACTTCAATAATTCAGAAATTATTTAGATTTTATTAGACTGAAACAGATAAAGAGATAAAGTGTTAGTAGGGTAGTGGAAAGTATCCAGGACAAAGCACAGAGAGGCAAAACGATAGAAAAGTAAACCGGAGAACCGGAAAGAGGCGTGGCGGGAAGTTCTAACAGACGATCATTTTAGTCCTGGTGTGGGACGTGAAAGAGGATGGTGCGGAGCAGTATTTGTAAAGGTTCTGGCCAAGAATTTCTGAAAATGATAAAAGACATAAAGCCACAGGTTAAAATGCAGTAAGTAATAAAAAATATGCCTATACTCATCAGAGACAAACTGTTGAAATCCAAAAGTAGAGAAAATCATAAAAATAACAAAAGTAGCCACACACAAAAAGACTTGTTACCTTTAAAGGAGCAACGATAAAAAGTATGACTGCATTTTCAGTGCCAAGAGTAGAAACTAGAGTACAGTAGATTTAAAGAACTGAAAGAAAATAATAGCCCATCTGAAATTCTATACCTTGTGAAAATTTCTTCAAATTTAAGGCAAAAGTAATTCGGCTGAGCACTCTTTCAGAGTATGCTGCCTCTCAGCAATGTAAAACTGCTAAGAATGTCTTTTTTGTGCATAAGCCATGGTAAATTTTTGACTGACATGCAGAAATGGACTGATTTCTTGATGAGCGTGTTCACCAAATTGGCCAAGTCTAAGAAAATGTTTGCTGTGGTACTCAAAGTCACCTATATTAAGACCAGGCTGTTTCATTTAAAAATAAATTAATTTTTAAAACTCAGGGTAAATTTTTTAAATCAATGACATTTATTTTTTAAATAATTACATTCAGAAGTCATGAGACTTGTTATTTGATTTTGAACACATGATTTTTTAAATCTAAGAAAATATTTAAAAGTTTAATTTTATCACTGCTTTTAACTGGAGTTAGGAAACTCACTGAATTTATAGAAATCCTACATTAAGTATAGTATAAATTAATGAATAATTATAATTAATAGCACAAGTAATTATTTATAATTACTTATAATTAAAATCTATTGTTTAATTATAATTAGTTTATAATTAAATTATAATTATACAATTTATGATTATTGCATTAGCACCTATGTATTTATTACATAGTAAGCAAATGTATTTATGAAAGCAAAAACAATATTTCATATATAATTTATATTTAACTTCAGCAAAAACAAGATCAAAGAAGAGACAGAGATAGTCTTCCCTTGTTAAATATATAACCTGTTCCTTGCTGATGCCAGTACAACTATATTCCAGACTCATAATCAAGATATCGATTATGATTATGTGATAGGGATAAAAAATAACAGTTTCAGATAAACAAAAACAGAATTGGTTACCAATACCCGCACTGAAGTTAATACTAGCAGTTCTTCAGGTAAACGAATGGAAATGGTCCCAACATTAATTTCAGAGCTTCAGGAAGGTAAACAAGTAGTAAATCTAGATAATTTGAGTTTATCTTTTATTATTATATTTGGGGATTTAATATATGTGAAGAGTTAAAATATAATAAATTATAACAAAAGTGAGATAGGAAATAAATATTGTACATGGAGTTAAAGTGGTCAAGAATCTTTTTTTTTTTTAAATAAAATTCCACCTTTTAAAAAAAGGAGAGGGAGGTTGAAGGGCTGGAATAAAAATTGAAGGAATTAAGCAAAAAAAAAACAAAACAATAAATTGAGACAAAAGTATAAAAATTTTTAAAAATTATAGTTGACATACAATATTAGTTTCTGATGTATAGCATAGTGATTAGATACTTATATACCTTATGAAGTGGTCACCCTGATAAGTCTAGTATCCATCACCATATATAGTTATTACGATATTGTTGATTTTATTCCCTATGCTATACTTTATATCCCTGTGACTGTTTATAACTGGAAATTTGTATTTCTTAATCCCTTCACCTTTCACCCATCTCCCCAAACCCCCTCCCATCTGGCAGCTATCAGTTTGTTCTCTGTATCTGAGTTTGTTTCTGTTTTATTTGTTCATTTATATATTTTATTTTGTAGATTCCACATATAAATGAAATCACATGGTATTAGTCTTTCTCTGATTCATTCACTTTTGTGGCTGAGTGATACATCATTGTATGTAGGTAGCACATGTTCTTTATCCATTTGTCTATTGATGGACACTTAGGTTGCTTTCATTTCTTGTCTATTGTAAATAATGCTGCAATGAACACAGGAGGGCATACATTTTTTCAAACTAGTGTCTTGGATTTCTTTGGATAAATACCCAGACATGGAAATGCTAGGTGATATGGTAGTTCTATTTTTAACTTTTTGAGGAACTTCCATGTTGTTTTTCATAGTGGCTGCATCAATTTATAATCCTGCCAACAGTGCATAGAGTTCCCTTTTGTCCACATCCTCTCCAACAGTTGTTGATTTATTGAGGACAGCCATTCTGACAGGTGTGAGGTGATTTCATTGTGGTTTCAGTTTGCTTTTCCCTGATGATTAGTAATATTGAGCATCTTTTTATATGTCTGTTGACCATCTGTATGTCTTTTTTGGAGAAATGTCAATTCAGGTTCTGTGCTCATTTTTAATCAGATTATTTGTGGTTGTTTTTTTTTTTTACATTAAATTATATGAGTTCCTTAAATATTTTGGATTTTATCTGTTTATTGGATGTATCATTGGTGAATATCATCTTCCATTCAGTAGATTGTCTTTTTATTTTGTCAATGGTTCTCTTTGCTATGTAAAAACTTTTTAGTTGGTACATCATTTGTTTATTTTTTCTTTTGTTTCCCTTACCGGAGGAGACATATCCAAAAAAATATTGCCATATTGCCAAGAGTGATGTTAAAAACTTTACTACCTATATTTTCTCCTAGGAATTTTATAGGTTTCGGTCTTACATTTAAGTCTTTAAGACATTTTGAGTTTATTCTTGTCTATGGTGTGAGAAAGTAACCCAGTTTCACCTTTTCCACATGTATCTTTCCAGTTTTCAGCACTCTATATTGAAGAGACTGTCTTTACCCCATTGTATATTCTTGGCCCCTACTCCTAGAATAGTTCACCACATAAGCATGGGTTTATTTCAGGGCTCTGTTCTGTTCCACTAATCTGTGTGTCTGTTTTTAAGCCAGTACCATGCTATTTTGATTACTATAGCCTTGTAGTATAGTTTGATTTCGAGTAGCATGATAACTCCAACATTGTTCTTCTTTCTAAATATTGTTTTAGCTGTTCAGTGTTTTTTGCAGTTCCGTATAAATTTCAGGATTAATTTGTTCTAGTTCTGTGGAAAATGCCATTGATGTTTTCATAGGGATTGCACTGAATCTGTAGATTGCTTTGGGTAATATGGACATTTTAATGATGTTAATTCTTCCTACCCATGAACACAGTATATCCTTCTACTTATTTGTGTCTTCCTAAATTTCCTTCTTCAGTGTCTTATAATTTCTTTAGTAGAGATATTTTACCTCCTTGAGTAGATTTATTCCTAGGTATTATATATCCATACGGAAGAAAATGTATTTGACTTCTCCCTCATAGCACACACAAAACGTAGTTCCTGAAGAATTGTAGTTTAAAGTGGGTGGCAAAACAACAAAACTTTGAGAGACTAATATAATATCTTTATATCTGTGGGGTGAGCAGTATTTCTTAAAACACGACACAAAATTCATTGACAATGAAGAAAAAAATTGGTGAATTAGAATATATCTCTTCATCTAAAGAAATTACGTGAGAGTGACCACAGACTGGAAAGAGATATTTGCAATGTGTATAACCAACAAGAGACTTGTATTCATAATATATAGAGAACTTTTATGCAACAGTAAGAAGTAGATAATCAAATATTAAAATGAACAAAAAATGTTAAACAAGAGTTTCACAGAAATAAATTACTTAGAGCATGGGAAAAGTCTCAGTTCCATTAGTAATAGGGAAACATAACTTAAAACCCCCAGGATGTATTAGATACCCAGGAGAGTGGTTACATGGCGCTCAGGCACTGTTCATGAGAGTGTGAATCTGTACAAATCATTGGGAAACTAGCATCATCTACTAAATTTGAACATAGTCTACCCTGTGACTGAGAAATCTCACTCCTAGGTATATGAGCTCTGCCCAGAAAAAGCCCTACCATTATTAATATAACGAGAGTGGTTTGCATGACATGATGTAACCTGGCAGCCAAGGAGAGAGGACTGGAATGTGCATCCATGAACAATGACGACTTCACTGTGCTAGTCAGTGGGGGTGGTAGACACTGTTGAGTGAGCATGTGTACTGTGTGGTCATCACATTCAAAATGACTGAGTGAGTAGAGCAACGAATCTGCATCAGATTTCGTGTTAGGCTTGAACATTCTTCCATGGAAACTATTCGGATGATTCAGAAGGTTGCAGCTATGGGCAACTGGTGATTGGCAGCTTCGTCACGAAAACACACCTGCTCATGTATCATGTCTTATGCAGAGTTTTTTGACAAAACATCAAATCACCCAGGTGACTCAGCCCCTCTACATCCCAAATTTGGTGTCCTGCAAATTCTGGCTTTTCCCAAAACTAACATCATCTTTGAAATGGAAGAGATTTCAGACTGTTGCTGAGATTCAGGAAAATTCTAATGAGGCAGCTGATGACAATTGGGAGAACTGTGTGAAGTCCCAAGGTGCCTTCTTTGGAGACTGAGGTGTCATTGTCTTATGTACGATGCTTCTTGTATGTTGTATGTTCTTCAGTAACTGTCTATTTTTCACAGTACATGGCTGAACACTTTCTGGACAGACCTCGTGTATCCATTGGAAATGTGCTCACTTGTCCTTCAAATGAAGGTCATTTATTTGCACATTGGTGGTTTGGAATTTGATGCACATTTTTCTGTAGAGGCAATTATAAGTTTGGATTGGGTTTGGACATTGGTTCACAATCAATATCCAACTCCAAAAAAAAAAAAAATCCTGGTAAACATACATCAACCTCTTAGTAAAATATGTAGACTAACCTAGAACCTTAACCCTCATTTGTAGTATTTTTATGAAAGAAGTCAATCTAGTGGTGTATACATTTACACGTGTAGCAATAAGGACAAGAAGGGCACATTGTAATACCAGGAGCATCTTTCTTCCTTTACCCCTTTTATTATCTCTTTGTAGGTATGGGGTACTTGTAAGTTGAGTTTATAATTAGGTGAGTGCCTCTGTATTCCTGTGAGAATTAAAATGTACATCTAGGTGACAGCTAAGGACCCTTCCGACTCAGAATCCTCATATTCGATCATATTCAGAATTATGGCTGGCACATTAAAATGAAAAGTTTTGTATGGCATGTTGTTTTCACTAAGGTTAGGAGAGTGATGGATTCAAAATAATTTAGAGATTATCTGAGGCCAATTCTCATTTTTTAACAGATAAGAAAACAAGCCCAGAGAGGTGAAGCAAACTTTGCCCGTGGTCACTTCCTCTTCATCTTCACTATCAAAAAAATAATTACTATTTATAGAGTGTTTACTGTGTAACAGACACTTTTCTAAGCTCTTTACACATTAACTAATTTAATTCCCAGAGCTACCCCTTACATATGTCAAAACTGAGGAACAAAACTTAAGTAACTTGCTTAGGTTTAAACTCCTCTTACTATTATAGTTCTTTTAGTTTGATAGTATTAGTAGCGGGACAGAAATTTTAACCAATATTGACAAAGCACCTTCTCTGACCCAGGCACTGGCAAAAAGATTTTTAGTGATGTTTATTGAAAATAAAAGGGTTGTTTTGTTTAGAAAATTGCAGTGTCCTATTTCATATGCATTCTAATTTTACTTTGGATGATGGGAGAAAGGGTTATTTTTTCAAAAAATTTAAATCATAATGTAAATATGTTTTACACATTTAGAAAAAATTCTTTTAAATTTCTGATATAGATTACTTTTAAAGTAATGGTCCTCAAATTTAAATTTCTGTCTTTTCCTTTTTTACAGTGTCGAGCTCAGAGAATTGGAGAAGAAATTAAAAGCAGCTTACATGAATAAAGAGAGGGCAGCTCAGATTGCTGAAAAGGGTGCCATTAAATACGAACAAATGGTAATCATGTGTCTGCTCATTATGCTTTCTGTACTTTTAGGTTCATTTAAAAAACCAAAAATAGACCAATTTTTGGAAAATTGTTACATACTAGAAAGAATTTACAGTGCTAGATTTTTCAAATAGTTCATACTTTTCAGATCCTTAAAGTATAGGGAATCATGGATTATTTAATATTGAGCCTTAATGAAATATTAGTCTTTCAGAGACATAAAAGATTTGGTTGCTGTTTTTCTTTTTTTTAATTGTTGTTCAACTACAGTTGTCCTCATTTCCCTCCCACTATTCTCCCCTCTCCACTCACCCCCACCTCCCACACTTAATCCTACCCCGCATTGGCTTTGTCCACGGGTCCTTTATACATGCTCCCTGACGACCCCCTGCTTTCCCCTGTTATTCTCTCCCCCCTCCCTTCTGGTTACTGTCAGTTCTTTATTTCAATGTTGCTGGTTATATTTTGCTTACTTGCTTGTTTTGTTGATTTGGTTCCACTTATAGGTGAGATCAGATGGTATTTGTCTTTCACCACCTGGCTCATTTCACTTAGCATAACATTCTCCAATTCCATCCATGCTGTTGCGAAGGGCAGTAGCTCCTTCTTTCTTTCTGATGTGTAGTATTCCATTGTGTAAATGTACCATAGGTATTTGATCCACTTACTGTTGGGCACTTAGGTTGCTTCCAACACTTGGCTATTATAAATTGTGCTGCTATAGAACATTGGGGTGCATAGGTTCTTTTGAATTATAAACAATATACTATTTGACCAGTAGTTTGCAGTTTTAATTACCTTGATAATTGAGGTTATTCAGGGTAGTTGTAAACATTTTGTCTGATTCATGAGACAATTGTTATTTTCTTAATAAAACTGATCCACAAAAATGAAAGTCAAATATTCCTAGGACTTCACTAGGTGTCAGGATATCTAGGTGCTAGTTTTGGGTCAGTCTTTCTAAGCCTTATTTTTCTTAACTGTGAAAGAAGAACACTGTCTATCTAAGTGTATGGTAATCTGTAATACATGTTTTTATCATTTTATATTTTTTCTAAAGAACCTAGTACAATATCTGCTAAGAAAACAGAAGCAGAGAAAGAATTCTGATTAAATTGTATTAACAGCATATATGTCAAAGGCATCAGATCAGGAATGGCATTTAGTAGCATTCATATTTTGATCTGTTTGTTCTTCTGTGTTCGATGCTGCTAACCATTCTGGCATCAGAACATTTAGGCTGTGATTATGATAGTAAAGGGCAATTTTTAAAAATTGCCCTGATACAGATTTAATTTAAAAATTAATTTGTTAAATGATTTAAAAATGCTCAAAACTTATAAGGGGTTGAACCCATTCAAGAAGCAGTATTATCTCTAACTCAAAAGGAATGGTCCCGAATGAGTGAAGTAAAAGCTGCAGAAAACACAGTGACATATGTAACTCTTTTAAGTGAAAATGATTATAAAGGGCCTTTAATAAATGAGAAAAGGGGAGGCTTAAAAGGCCAGTGGCAGGAAAGAAAGTTTAGCTGGGAGTAACTTAAGACTTACTCAGGGCTATAAATAGCAGACCTGTATGAAAAAAGATAGTACAGGCAGACATACCTCATTTTATTTGCACTTCGCTTCCTCATGCTCCAGATACTGTGTTTTTTACAAATTGGAGGCAAGACCCTCCACCAGCTAAATAATCACAGCTTGCTTTGTGGCGATACTTGCTTTATTGTCATGGTTTGAACCAGACCCGCAGTATCTCCGAGGTGTGCCCGTACCATCCTTACTCTAAATGGCGGCTGGTATCTGTCAACGCAAGAAACGCCCAAACACGTAGGGAATTTTTATAAGAGTTTATTTGAGCCAAACTGATTATGCTGGGGAGCAAGAACTCAAATGCTCCAGAGAATAATTTTTGCAGCATCTTTTATGCATTTGAAATTACGGAGTGAATATAAGGAAGATTACATGGAGATGGGAGAAAGCAGAGTGGGGACTGGATTACAGAATAGTTAACGAGATAGTGTGCTCTGTTGAGGGGGTTACTGCTTTATTTCAAAGGTGTGTTAACCTAGATGCACAGAAACAGTAGATAGGGCTTGCTTAAGGCAAAGATGGACCTGTTACTGAAAAGCTATGTGCCTGGGGCATGACTACCTGCTGTGACCTGCCCAGTTAAGAATGTATGATCTGATCACCCCGTGAAATTACTCTCCATAAAACCTGTGTTTTTCAACCACGTACATAATAAAGTAAAATTGTGAACATCGCCACTATTAAACAGAAGAAAAAATAGAAGGATGACTACTGTTTTGGCAGTTAACATAGTAAAGTTATTAATAAGTACTTCTATTTGACTATTTTTAAATTTAGAGTTATTAATCATCCTTATTATGTACTGCCCTGAGAGAGCTACCTGAAGGAACAGGAAGGCCTCCTTACTGTTTGACTCGCATTCAAACCCTTCAGGTGACAGTGACTTACCTTTGCTTTTTACTTACACAGATGAAAATATTTTATGTGACAGACTTTATGATATTCAATTACATCTGTTTAAAATATTCTATCACACTCTGCTCAGATTTGAAAATGGAAAGATGAATTTTGTTTTAATCACAGAAACGTGATGCTGAAATAGCCCAAACCATGATGGAAGAACACAAGAGAGTAATGGAGGAAGAGAGGGCCGCGGAAGACAGACGAAATAAAGGAAAAGCACGGTACTATCTTGACTTAGAGAAACAACTTGAAGAACAAGAGAAAAAGAAGCAGGAGGCTTATGAGCAGTTACTGAAAGAGAAGCTCATGATTGATGAAATTGTTAGGAAAATCTATGAAGAAGATCAATTGTAAGTTAATCCCAACTTCGTTAATGCCTAAACATTTACATTAATCTCAGGCTTGTTTTGAAGAGGTAAAGCACCTAAACAGGGCCTAACACACAGTCAGCCCTCATTAATGTTATCACATAAACTGAGACCAAACCCTATTTGTCTCTTAGCATGATAGTTAATAAATGCTTATTAAGTGACAATGTCTAAACCTTTGTTTGTCTTAAATATGCCCATAATGTATGTCAGAGGACTGGCTTTCTGACGGATTTCCTTGGTAGACAGCTGAAGCGTAGAGTGCTGTGAGGCTGATGGTAACAGGTCGTAGCCTTTCTGAAATGAGATGCATAAAAGTTCACTAACAGGTAATAGAAGTATAGTAGTAGTTTACTCAGAAAAAAATCATACCTGTAATATATTTGGTGGCACATAGTAGATACTCAAAATGTTTTGTTGCATGAATGAATGAACAAAATGTACATTTTTTCCAACATTATTGACTGAAGGAAATGATACACATTCTTTGAAATTTTATTATCTCTCTTACTGTAAAACTGCACTCACTATTGCATTTTAGAGAAAGACAACAAAAGTTAGAAAAAATGAATGCAACTCGAAGGTATATAGAAGAGTTTAAGAAAGAGCAGGATCTCTGGAGAAAAAAGAAACGTGAGGAAATGGAAGAAGAAAACAGACAAATCATAGAGTTTGCCAACTTGCAGCAACAAAGAGAAGAAGATCGGATGGCAAAAGTTCAAGAAAATGAAGAAAAAAGGCTACAGCTTCAGAATATGGTATTAAAATAACCACTTCTTTAACATGGGAAAATTCTGATTTTTCTGTTATATGATTTGGTTCCTGTAATGTCTGAGTGGTTTTTTTCCTTTTTTTAAAAACAATTAATAGCTGACTCAGAAATTGGAAGAAATGCTGCGACAACGTGAAGATTTGGAACAAGTACGACAAGAATTATACGAGGAAGAACAAGCTGAAATAAATATGAAGAAACTAAAAGTAAGTTTTGGAAATTGAAAGAATGATTAACATAGTGAATAATATCATTTTGAGATGAAGCAGAAAGATTTAAACCCAACAATATTGATCATTACTTTATATTTAAATGGTATAAACACTACAATTAAAAGAGAAGTTTTCAGTCTAGAAAAAAAAAGCTAGACCTGGGCAGTAGTTCACGAACTACTTAAGACACATGAGACATGGAATAAGGAACAAACTGAGAGTGAGCAGAGGGGAGCGGGGAGAGGGAAAACGGGGAGAGAAGGGGAAGAGTCTAGTCAAGGAATACGGATAAAGGACCCATGGTAATGGACAACAGGGTGGGGACTGCCTGAGGTGGGGGCTTGGGTGCGGCAGGGGAGAGAATGGGAAAAATTGGAACAACTATAATTGAATAACAGTTAAAAAGCATCATGCAACTATGTTCTCTATAAGAAACATAATTTAAATATGAAGGCATATATACTTTAAAAACAAAAGGATGGAGAAAGATATACCATGCAGACACTAATCAAAAGCAGGCTGGAGATCAAGATGGTAATAGGGTAATTCATCTGGAGGATATAATAGTTGTAAATGTGTATGAACCTAAATAAAGCTTCAAAACACATGAAGCAGAGCTGGCAAAAACCAAAAGGAGAAATAGACAAATCCCTAATTATACCTGAAGATTTCGATACCCCTTCTCATTAATAGTCATACCTCAGTACTTGTTGGCTTCAGAATTTGTCAAACCCTGTACTCAGCATTTTGACCAGAGAAAAATGTTTCAGCACTTGGCTGAACTTCAGGACTTGTGGCATTTGCTAAAACTTGCCTGAGTCACGATGCGGCCCTGCAAGAGAAAATGCTTCATCGCTCATCACTTGCTTAGTATTCGTCGGTTTCGGCACTCATCATGAGTTCCAGAACGCATTAACGATGAGCACCCAGGTCCCACTGCATAAAGAGTAAGTAGTCAGAAAACCACAGGAACGCAGTGTTGGGAAACAGTATCAACAAACTTGACCTCAAGTCAGGATGATTTGCCAATATTCTAATTGGGTTGTTCATTTACTGCAAATTTTGAGAGTTCTTTATGTATTCTAGATACTAGTCCTTGTGAGGTGTATGGTCTACAAATATTTTCTCCTTGTCTACAGCTTGTCTTTTCATCCTCCTAATAGGGTCTTTCTCTGAGCAAATGTTCTTGATTTCTATAAAGTCCAATTAATCAATTTCTGTTTTTATGGATTATACTTTTGGTATTCTAGGAAGTCTTTGCCTAGATCCTGAATAATATTTCCCTAAAAGTTGTTGACTTTTGCATTTATAAGTATGTGATCCATCTTCAGTTAATATTTTGTATATGGTGTGAGACATAGGTCAAGGTTCAGTTTTTGCTTTTGGATGTCCAGTTGCAGCCTTACAATAGCCAAGATATGGAAATAACCTCGAAGCGTCCATCAGTGGATAAACGGATAAAATAGTACAAAGAAAAACAAGATTGCCCTCTTGGAATTTATTTTTAGTGAGGAGATAAGGTATATACGTATGAAATAAAATTAGGTGGAAAAATTAAATGGTTATAAGAGGCCAAAAAGAGTGATTAGAAAAGGCTTTACGGAGGAGGTAGGGTTTGAAAAGGGGATTAGGCAGAGGGATAAGTGAAGAAAAAGAGATTGAATACACAATATCATGATCAAAGTTGCTATACCTGATACTGCAGATTAGCTCACTTAAAATCCACTCCTACTGCTTTCTAAAAACATTTGTGTTACTTTATTATAAATACTGTAAAGTCAAAACTACATTTCTCTTCTTTTAGCTAGAATCCTTTATATGACCTAGGTTATCTCCAGCAGTTATCTCCTCCCCTGTCAGGGGGTGAAGATGCACGGGAGCAAAATGGGAGGGCAGCCACACAGCAAGGACAGGTCATGGGGCAGCTCTGGTGGGCTTTTCGTCATGGGATCTGAGCAGTGGGATGTCAGCTCGGTTCCCTGGACCTCTGAGTCACGTGTGCCAGTGATGGCCTGTAATAAATCCGTTAAAGTTTGTGTTATCTGTAAGTAAGAACCCTATTGTTCGGCAGTATTTTGAATGCCTTGAGGATGCTGGATGACCTAGATCTTGTGTAAGAATTGAGCAAAGTTGGTTAGATTAGAGAAGAACTTAAACCTTCTATCAGTCCTAACTGAATAGATAGATGATAAAGCAAAAACAATAAAATATTATTAGTAGAACCCAGGTGTTAGGTATGTGGGTGATCACTATTAAAATTTTTTTTTTTTTGTTATGTTTGAAATTTTTCATAATAAGATGTTGGGAAAATTAAAGTCTGTAGAAAAGGACTTCAACTGTTTGAAGTAAATTTGAATTTCCCTGAAAAACTTCTGATTGTCATTGCTAGATTATTGTTCTGCAAAATATTTATCAATGATCTGAACAATAGTTTCATGCAAGATTCTAGAATGATTCATGGTTGGCACAAATTTCACAGAATACAGATTTAATAAGCTTAGGTGAGCAAAAAAAGTTTTATATCATCCCTTTTCAAAGTAGTTACTTGTTAATTCTGAGTACAGAAACAAGATGGTAAATATATACAAGTGAAAATGTAAAAAGTGACAAGAGGCAATTCAGAAGCAACATGTCCTTTATCCAACTAGTTTACACTAGTTATCCAACTAGAAAACACTGCCCTATTCTTGTGAGCTTAACCAAACTATCCCACCCTCTCTTTATAAATCTTCTTTAAGAAAACAGTTACTGAATTAACTTCTACATGTAAATTGTTTAGGAAGAAGCACAAGAGAAATTGAGAAAGCAAAAAGAGTTGAAGCAAAATTTTATAGAACAAATGGCCTTGAAGGAACTAGTACTACAGGCTGCAAAAGAAGAAGAGGAGATCTTTAGGAAAGCTATGTTAGCTAAACTGGCTGAGGATGATCGAGTAGAATTAATGAACGCTCAGAAACAAAGAATGAAGCAACTGGAACACAGGAGGGCTGTGGAAAAACTTATTGAAGAGCGTCGCAAACAGTTCCTTGCAGACAAAGTAAGGAAAAGTTTGGGTTTTTGTTTTTTGGGTTTTTTTTTTGCCATTATCATTTAACAGCAATCAGTTCATGTATTTATCCACTAAACAGTTAACTGAGAACCCTTCATGTGCCAGATGGTAGATATTAATCATACATACAATTTTTTTCTTTCTGGTTTCCATGACTTTGACAAGGAGAGGTCTGAAGAAATAGTGACCTTAGTAAACTGGTTACTTCAAAGATAAACTTTGCATTAATACTACTTTAACTAAAATAATTCGTGGCAAGAATTCATTACTATTTCAATGGTCTGCCTTTTAGAATCCCTCCCTGTACAACAGGATTTTTTGGATACATTTCCTTGAGAGTTCTTTTAAGACCTAAAACTTTTTAAAGCTAGTCGTTTCTTTCATGTCACATGGCACAGAATTTTGGTGTGCTTGAGTATTCAGAACCTCTTCCTGAGAAATTTCTCCCTGTAGATCTCTTGCTACTACTCTTGGGCTTCATACCGGCTTCTAAAAATTTAATATGTAGAAATACAGGGTCTGACAGAAGTAACGCCATTGAGTGTGGTTGGTAGGGTACATGAATGTCTCGCATGAGATGGACAGCAATTTGAACATTTCACCTAAAATGTCCTATGGTGTGCCTCAGTGTGACACTTATGTTACAGAATTACATGCTTATGCTTTTGTAATAAAAGACTTTGTAATAAAAAAGGGGCATTTGTGGTGGACCCTCCATTTCTTTAGCTGCCCCTATTCTGTTGTACCCACTTTGTCTGACCCTGTGGGCTGCCGTTAGCGCCTGCCATATGGTAAGCATTCAAATATTCAGTAAATATTTGTCAAATTAATTAGGCAATCACTTTGAACGGTTTTTCCTTGGTAATGATACTGTCCTGCAAATACGTACTTGCCTGCCTAAAATCCCAGTCATGACTACAGGGCAGGGCAAAAGTTGGCTTACAGTTGTGAGTACATGAAACAGTGTTTACTCTTGTATTATTTGTTACTGTATTTTCCATACGAACAACTGTAAACCAGCTTTTGCCTCACCATGTACATTATCTAGAATATTTCAAAGTTAAAGTTCAAACTCTTTGAACTCTTTGAACTCTTTATTGATATTATCTAATTTGCTACAAGAATAGTTTTGACAACTTTTTCAGATTAATGTACTGTGAGACAATAAAATTTCCTTTGTTTCCAGCAACATGAACTGGAAGAATGGCAGCTGCAGCAAAGAAGACAGGGATGTATTAATGAAATTATTGAAGAAGAGAGACTAAAACTTCTCAAAGAACATGCTACAAAATTACTAGGATATCTCCCTAAAGTAAGTGAGATTTAACTCAAAAGTGTCATCCACATGACACCTACTATGGTGTCCGGGCTACCGAGGCCCTGGGATTCACTCGCTTCTTGCTGTTACCGAGCAGTGGTGGGATTTTGGCCATTCAGTGAACATCTCCAAAGTGAGAGTTAGTCTTGGCACAGTTTTAGGATTAGGAGCTAGATTTATTGACTTTAAAGTTTTGAGATTCTTTCTTCCCCTTTTAGTGTATGTGTTCTCAAACTAAACTACCATAAAGCACTTGTAACACTTTGTGCATCAAAGCTGATGATGTACAGAAAATCTTATCAGTGACACCAGTAACAGATACAGGCTTTGTCACAATTTGTCACGGGCTGAACTGAGCCTGTGACAAATCTGCCCTGTAACAGGAGATTGTATTATAGCTAGGTTCTAGATAACCTCAGTTTTTTTTAATAGTTCATGTTTTACTGTGTTTTTTCTATTACCATTTATCCCTCCCATACCCTCTTCCACCTCCACTCCCCTACTCCACCCCCACCCTGGCAATCACTACATTGTTGTCTGTGTCCATGAGGTGTTTTTTTGTTTTTGTTTTTGCTCTGTCCCTCCACTACCATCCCATAGCTGTCAGCCTGCTCTCTATGAGTCTGTCTCTATTTTGCTGGTTAGTTCAGTTTGTTCATTAAATTTCACATATGAGTGAAATCATATGGTATGCATCTTTCTCTGACTTATTTCACTTAGCATAATGCTGTCTAGGTCTATCCATGCTGTTGCAAAGGGCAAAATTTTCTTTTTTATGGCCAAATAATATTCCATTGTGTAAATGTACCATAACTGTTATATCAACAAAATAGTAGCAAACCGAATACAGCAATAAATCAAAAAAATCATACACTATGATCAAGCAGGTAACCTTGGTTTTTAAAAGTACTTCTAGAAGATAGCAAATTTTTATGTATAGCTGAGATACATTGTGACTATAAAATAAACTGAGTTTCATAGGCCACAAACATCTGGACTCATGTAAATAACATTTCCTTCCTCCAGATAGAGAAATTGTGCTATTTGACATTTTATTCAGTTGGAAGAATCAAGTGCATATTTTATGTTTAGTCCAATGCAAAGTAATGAAGGGAAAGAGAAACATTAGTGATTCTTGCCTACCCCCAGGACCTTACAGGCTAATTGTTTAGACAGGATTAATGAATACAAAATGATGTACTTTGGAAGTCATATGGAACTGATAAACTCCATGAAATAGACTACAAATTCTGGGAGAGTCTTGGGATTTAGATATTTCTGTAGGGATATAACGGGGGATATGGGGAGATAGCCTAAAATGACTTTTTATCCTTTAGGTCCTGATGGCCCCAAATGACCTAAATTATTCTTTAGATCCTTTAATTATAAGATAAGTAAATATTTCTGTTCAGTTTTGTTTTAAAGACCCTCTTACTGTAAGGGAAAACAAAATAAAGAGTAAAGAATTTCAAAGGGCTTGCTTAAATGGCTTACCGGTAACTCCAGACCTGGATTCTTTCCTGCGAGTCTGGATGTTTGCTGATTAGCTGTAGAGCTGAAGCAAGAGCCAGGCCCAGGCGTGCACCTGGCAAAGCCAGGCTACACCCTCACCCCTCAGAATCATATTGCGGGACTGTTTCAAGACAAGGGCAGCATACAGTGTAAATTAAATTCCTTCTCATTCAGCCAATCCAAGCCATGGTACTTGTCACAGGAATCTTCTACTTTACTACTGCAAGGTCCAACACAACTGATTAACCAGGAGATCAGGCCAGTCTAAGAATATTCAGGATGTTTATCAAGTCATAATTTTCAGAAAATGATATTTTTTCATAAACCAAATAAATAGACTTAATTATCTTGGAAATAACTTTACAAATTTCATGTCTATATATTTGCTAGTTGTTACAAGCATTAAGGAAATATTTTGGCATTCAAAGTAAGCCATAAACTATTTTTCTTGTAGGGTATATTCAAAAAAGAAGATGATATTGAAATGCTTGGTGAAGAGTTTAGGAAAGCATACCAGAAAAGGAGTGAAATTTGAGAAGAAAAGTGCTATCAAGATTTGGTAAAACCTGGATTCTTTTGTATGTTACCACTAGATGTCAGTATAACTTTTTTTTAGGTGATAATAGGAATCTACTGTATTTGAATTTTCTGAAATATTTGTTATCATTTGTAAATGGTACTCTACAAGAAAACATTTTTCTTATAAAAATTAAAATTACTGTATACTTCAAAATTAATTGCTTTTGGTCAAACTTTTTTGTCCTAAAATCTGAAGATCTGAGTTCTGTGCCCCCACATTACATTTTATATATATAAAACCAAGCCCAGGAAATTAACTTTTCCATACTCCTACTGTTCCAAGCTTTTCCTGCATTTCTCTTTAGACTACAGTACTCTCTCTGTTTGTGTTTAAGAACTTTAATTCCCTGATTTGACCAGGGAAATAAGTACTTAGAGTATCTTTTTCTGAGCATGTGAAGTCGTGGGGAGCAGACACCCATGCTCAAGCCAAAGAGACCTCAGAAGAAGCCGACCCCTGACGTCAGACTTCTGGTCTCCAGCAAACTAATACAATGTTATATCTATATTGTATGTGTTTTTAAACATTAATTTTTTAATGTAAATATTTTTGGAAGTAATTTTTTTAAAAAGCATCTTTTCCTTTCTACCATAAGGGAGGAAAAAAGGGTGAAGAATTTCAAAGTGCTTTATTACCTACTGTGCCTGATTTGTTAATAAGAACTTAAAAACAGAATTTCTGTCAGATAAACTCATTTATAACCTAGAGCTAAATCTCCAGAACATAAAATATTTTCTATTCAAGTGCAGTAGAGAAAGGTCATAAGAAAGAGAGCACAATCAAAAGTTAAACTCCTATTTCTTTATTTTTAAAATATTTCCTTTTCCTAATAATTATATATCAATTTTGTATTCCCCTAAACAGGGAATTCTTGGAAATTATTTTGATTTCATTATCAAATATCTTCATTACTTATTAAGAGTATATCTATCATAAACTATTGGCTATAGAGACTAAAGTAGCCCATTTAAGAATTTTCCCATTCAAGCGCCTTCATAAATTCCTCTTCAGTGAAAGACAGCATCTTGGCAGCTTCAATATGCATCTGTTTTTAAAAAAATCAATATTGTCTAATTTAGTACTAAAACCACACAACAGGAAATTTGTAAAAGTGTGTGTATAATATGCTATCCACTTATAAGCTCTGCTGTAGGCATGTGTACTCTAATTCCAATAAACGTGATACATGAAACAGTAATTACATTCAGGGGTCAGCCTATAAAAGTCTATTTGTCCAGTGGTGGTATTGTACCAGCCTACTGTTGAGAGATAATTCAACAACCTTTTCGAAAAGGAAAGGAGGCAGAACCAGAAACTCATATCTTCTCACTACCAGGTAACTCATGTACAGAATGGCATAATCGTGGCTTAGAATCAATTTTCATTCTATAATATTTCAAGAGGCAAACCAGTCCCCTAAGATAACAGTCATTCTTATGATATGGTATGTTCTTTAGTTAGGGAGTACGCATCCTGTATTTGTCAGTCCTAGTTACCACTTTCCTATTTCCTTGGATGACACATTATATATGAATCTTAAAAAAATTTTATGTTTAATGCATTTTATATAGATAAAATTTTGTGCCTAAGCATGTCAAAACACACCTAAAGGACAGACTCACCTTCTGCCTTTTTAAAACATCAATTAGTTTTAATTGTTTCTTGAAGCCTATCATTAATTCTCCTTTTTGCTTTTCTAGTTTCTTGTTTTCTGATTTTAATGCTTCAATTTTTTTGTGTTCTTCATTTGCTATGTCCTGCAAAAGAAAGAAAACTCCCATATCCTTATTACAGTCTTTTAATAGAAAAAATTATAAAAACTACCATCACATTAATAAAAACTTTTTGTAACTGAAATATAAAATTTTATATAGTTTTTTTTTGCATTACTAAATTACTGTAACTTTGATAACTTTTAATGATGCTCAAATCTCTCACATTTCAAAGAATGTTTTTAAAGTAACGACTTAGTTCTAATTCCAGTTAGAGAAAAGTAGCTTGTATTGGACCAACTCTCCAGACAGTGGCAGATTAAAAACTCTGGACACAATTTTAAAAACACTGGAAGACACAGGTGAGTAATCGATAGTAAGCAGAAAGTGGAGGTGATGTGATCCTTGAAAAAATGGAAGCATACTGGTTGAGAGCACTTCCCAGTTCACAGGCTCACAGGGGATATACCTCAAGCCGAAAGTAACAGTCTTTTTGGGCTGAGGAAGGAGATGGCAGGGCTGCCAGGGTGGTAGACATTTCCAGGTAGGAAATCCTGGCAAGAAGGGCGTTCTCAATATCTGCATTTATATTTCCCTCAAATCCTTGGCAGACACCTACATACCATGTGCAGGATGAGAGTCCTAGGAACATGAAAAGCAACAGCTGTGCTGTAAAGAGCTGAGTTAGAGAATTCAGCCACTGCCCATCACTGGGGAGACTGAGTTTGTAATCTTGGTATAAATTAACTGGATGGACTCTGAACCAATGTGGACAATGTAGGAAAAGGATCAGTGAACATTAAGACTGACAGGACAGAAGTTATTAAGTACGAGGAGATCTTATACAGTAAGTCCTCACTTAACATTGTCTCTGATTTTAAGCAAAATAATGTATAATGAAACCAATTTCATTATAGGCTAATCAATATAAACAAGAGATAAGTTCCTATGGCATGACATCAACTATGAATAAAATGACATTTGAGGATCTGGTACACTTGAAAAAAAGTCGTTTTTCATACAAAAGGGAAAATGATACCAGAAGGAAACCAGAATCTACAAACACATAAAGAAAATAAGAGTACCAGAAATAGTAACTTGGTAAATATTAGACTTTTAAAATTTTTCTTTAAAAAATAATTGGGAATGATGTCAGCAAGATGGCAGAGCAGGAAGCTCCTTGTTCCTCCAAGGAACGCCATGGAAGCCTTGAATACACAATATACAGATCAGTGCAGCATTGTGAGAGCTCTAGAAGCCAACTAAGCAGCAGCAGCAGCAACCAAGCAAGAACCACATTCAAAACAGAAGTTCCACTGCATTTAGGCTCACCCTTTCCCTCACCCTCTTGGGCAGAGTGGGAGGAATTCTCTCAATTCCAAGCTCCTCCCTGGGGATGGAAGGAAAAGAGCACAACTTGGTTGTTATGTACTGACTTGTATGGGGTTGCCTGGGGGACTGTTATCCATCTTGCCTGATGGAATGGTGGCACAGTTTGAATGTCAGGCTGGAGGCTGCTGCAAGCAGTGGTGGGCACTGCTGAACACGAGGGCTGCAGGGGAGCTGCAGAACCACAGGTGCCGAGAAGCAAGAGATTATGGGCAGAGAGTAAAATACAACATCTAAGGCCCTAATAAGCAGGGCTGAGACTCTTAGGAAATTAAGACATTTAAGAGATGAAAAAACTTCAAGACATACAGGAAAAAAATTAAAATGGCAACAGGAAGTTTTTCCCTATTAGTAATAACTTGATATATAAATAAATGGATTAAAAACAGAACCAACTCTATGCTGTTTAGAGATTAACTTTCAATCTAAGTACATACATAGATTGAAAATGAAAGAATGCAAAAAGATATTCCATGCAAATAGTAACCAATGGAAATAGTAAGAAAAAGAATAGGTGTGGCTCTAATATCAGACAAAGCAAACTAAGTCAAAAACAAAGAAGGACATTATATAATAAAAAGGTTAATTCTGTAAGCTATAACAATTATAAATATATAAGCACAAACATCAGAGCTGAGTATATGAAGCAAACATCAACAGAATTGGTAGGAGAAATAGCTTTATAATAACAGGAGGACATTTCCATGTTCCACTTTCAATAATGGACAGGACAAAGAAGATTAAAATTAAGGGAACAGTAATTTAACACTACAAACCCACCTGCACCTAATAGACACATTCAGAACATTCCACCCAACATTTTTCTCAAGTACACACAGAATATTCTCCGGAATAGATCATATTAGGCCACTAAAAAAATCTTAGTAAATTTAAAAGACTGAAATCATACAAAATATCTTTCCTGTTCAGAATATCATGAAATAGAAATCAATAGCAGAAGGAAAACATATCCGCAAATATGTGGGAATTAAACGAGTCAAAGAAGAAATCACAAGGGAATTTAGAAAATGTATTCAGACAAATTAAAACAAAAACACAACATACCAAAACTTATGGGACACAGTGAAAGTAGTTGTAAAGGGAGAAATTTATAGTTGTAAATGCTTACATTAAAAAGAAAGATTTCAGATCAACAATTTCACAACTTAAAGTAATTAGAAAAAGAACTACACCCAAAATTAGCTGAAGATGGGAAATAATAAAGATTAATACAGAGTTAATGAATACATAATAGAAAAACAGTACAGAAGGGTGGGGCAGAGGAAAGTGGTGGCAGGAAAATGGAGACAACTACTTGAACAACAACAAAAAAATGCAAAAAAAATTAAATCACACATATCTGAAGAAAAATCTGCCTCAGGAGTAGCTCTCTTGCCATTAGAATCACCATCTCTTGTTCTGAGTGATGGAACCTAATCACCAAATTGTTTATTGCAATTAATCCTAGAAGTGTGGCTTTCTCCCAACAAAAATAAAGTTTGTTACATCTTTTGCAAAAAAAAAAAAAAGAAAGAAAGAAAAAGAAAAAGAAAAAAAGTCAGTGAAATCAAGTTGTTTCTTTGGGAAAAAAATCACTGAAATTGATAAATCTTTACCTAGACTAAGAAAAATAATAAGGCTCAAATAACTATTATTAGAAATAAAAGAGGTCCCGGGACATTACAACTGATACCCAGAAATACAAAGGATTGTAAGAGAATACTATGAACACCAACAAACTGTATAATCTAGATGAAATGGATAAATTCCTAGAAACTCACAACCTACCAAAACTGAATGATGATGGTACAGGAATTGTGAACAGACTTATAACGAGCAAGGAAATTGAAATAGTAATTAAGAACCTCCCTACAAAGAAAGCCCAGTATCAGATGGCTTTACTGGTGAATTCTACCAAACATCTAAAGAGGATTAATATCAATAGTCCTTAAATTCTTCCAAAAAAATTGAAGAGGACAAAACAATTCCAAATTCATTTTATGAAGCTAGCATTATTAACCTGGTACCAAAGCCAAAGACACTGCAATAAAATTACAGACCAATATCCCTCATGAATATTGATGCAAGAATCTTCAACAAAATGAATTCCACAGCACATGAAAAAGATTATACACCAAGTGGGATTTATTGCTAGGTTTGCATGGATGATTCAACATATGAAAATGAATGTAACACTCCCCATTAACATAATGAAGGAAAATAATCACATGCTCATCTCAATAGACATGGAAAAAGCATTTCAAAAAATTCAGTATCTGTTCACGATAAATACTCTTAACAAATTAGGTTTAGAAAGAACATACCTCAACATAATAGACAGGTCCACAGCTAACATCACACTCAGTGGTGAAAGGTTGAAAGCTTGTCCTCTAAGATCAGAAATAAGACAAGGGTATACACATACCACTCCTATTCAACACAGCACCAGAAGTCCTAGCCAGAGCAATCAGGCAAGGAAAAGAAATAAAAGGCATCAGAACTGGAAAGGAAGAAGTAAAACTTTCTGTATTTGCTAATGACATCATTTTATATGGAGAAAATCCTAAAGACTCCATGAAAAAAACTGTCAGATCTAATCAAGAAATTAAAGTTGCAGGACCCAAAATTAACATTCAAAAATCACTAGTATTTTTATACACTGAAAATAAATTATCTGTAACAGAAATAAAGCAATCCCCTTTATAATTGCATCGAAAAGAATAAAATACTTAGGAATAAATTTAACCATGGAGGTGAAAGATCTGTACACTGAAAATTATAAGACATTGATGAAAATTACCAAAGACACAAATAAATGGAAAAGAATCCTGTGTTTATGACTGGGAAGAATATTGATAAAATGTCCATACAACCGAAGCCATCTATAAATTCAGTGCAAACCTCTATGAAGATTCCAATGGAATTTTTTACAGATACAGGAAAAAAAAATCCTAAAACTTATATGGAACCACAAAACATACCAAAGAGACAAAGCAATCCTGAGAAAGAAAAATAATGGGAGGCATCATACTTCCTGATTTCAAACTACATATAAAGCTACAGAAATCAAAATCATCTGATACTACATGAAAACAGAAACATAAACCAATGAATGACACAGAATTGAGAGCCCAGAAGCAAACCCATGTACGTATGGTCAACTAATATTTGACAAGGGAGCCAGTAACATGCAAAGGGGGACACACTGTCTTCAATAAATGGTGCTGGAAAAATTGGATATTCACATGTAAAAGTATGACACTTGACTCTTATCACACCACCCATAAAAATTAACTCAAAATGGATTAAAGACATACATCTAAGACCAAAATCCATGAAACTGATAGAAAAACACTTGACAGTAAATAGTAAGTAATATATACACAAAATGTCATCTCACTGTGTTTAAATCAATCACTCATAATGCAGTCCTGGGGTCGGATGTTTGTCTTGAACACATCTAAGCTGTTTACATAGAGCTGATGGTTTTATACTTAATCGTTCACATACCAAGTCATTACTTGAATTTGCAAAATGGCTAGAATTAGAAGACTCATCTGTTGTCATAGAAACGAGTTTTCTTCCTACTTCTCTAATGTGTGTGCTAAAATAGAGATCAAATCTACAACCAGAATTAGCAAATCCTGACATAATCAGTTATTCCATTTCATTTTATTCAGACTCCCTTTAGAATGCACCAAATTGGAAATAATATTCTAATAACATGCTAATTACTGGCAACTTTGTAAAGACTTCCTAATTTTTTCATTTGATAACTTCTATTAATAAATCCACATCATAATGCCATCATTGATGGCTCTTAAATATGAACATAGTAAGATTATACAGTATAAACTATTTTACAGAAGATAACTTAAAACTTGGGAGCCACTGCAACACATTTGCCTCTGTTAACATGGAGGACTTAACCAAGATCAGTTTTGTTTAATGTCTTCTTATGCTACTAATTTAATCCCAAACATATCATTTTGTGTATGTAATGAGGGTGGCTCCTAATTTCATCATCCGAGCAAGCCATTGTTATTAAATATTGTTGTAAGGGAGAGATTCCAATAGAGCATCACTTTCAGCTTGACAGGGAAACAAAAACTAACACAAATATTTGTAGTGTAAAAAATGTTTTCATGCACACCAATATTTGAGCCTTCGTTTATTCAACAGTTATTTTAGGAATTGAGTTCTAATTCTATGCCAATCATTAGTTAGCTACTGGGAATACAATGGTAATTCACATAATAACTTGACAACAGTGGTTATCAAACTGTTATCTCAGAACCAGTGACATCAGCACCACCTGGGAGCTTCCTAAAACCACACATTCTCAGGCCTCACCCCAGACTTACGAAAGCAGAAACTCTGGAGAGGGAGCCCAGCAATCTACGTTTTAAAAAGCCCTATAGATGAACCACTAACCTATAAAATAGCTCCTTGTATTACACAAGGTCTGTTCAGAAGGCATCCAGCCATGTATTAGGAAAAAGAGAGACATTTACTGAAGAACATACAAGATACAAGAAACACTGTACATAGGACAATGATACCTCAGTCCCTTTCAAAGTAGGCGCCTTAGTACCTCACACAGTTCTAATCGCCATCAGCTGCCCCACTGTATTTTCCTGAATCTTATAGTCTGAAATCTCTTCCTTTCAAAGGTGATTTTAGTTTTGGGAAAAGCCAGAAGTTGCAGGGCACCAAATTTGGGCACTAGAGGGGCTGAGTCACCTGGGTGGTTTGATGTTTTGCCCAAAAGCTCTGCATGAGACATGATGCACGAGCGGGCGCGTTGTCATGACGAAGCTGCCAATCACCAGCTGCCCACAGCTGGGGCCTTCTGAATCACCCAAAAAGTTTCTGCAGAGGAACGTTCAAGCTTAACACAAAATCTGATGAAGATTTGTAGCTCTACTCACTCAGTCATCTGGAATGCAATGGCCACACGGTACACATGCTCACTCAACAGCATCCACCAGCCCCACTGATGAGTATAGTGAAGTGGTCATTGTTCATGCATGCGCATTCCAGTCCATTCTCCTTGGCTACCAGGTTGCATTGATGTCAAAATATCATGCAAACCACTCTCATTATATTAACAATGGTTGGACTTTTTCTGGGCAGACCTCGTATATTAGAAAACTGAGGCTCAGAGAAGAATAAAACAAACCTGAGATACAAAAGAGACTTTTTCCCACCATTTATCCCAAGATTAGAAAAGTGTCTGGTGTATAATATAGGCACACAATGAAGATCTGTTGGGCTAAAGAAAATTAATTAATCCTCCAAAGAGTTGTGCTATCACCCAATTATAGGACTAGCCCAAGCAATATAATCCTATTTATTGAAAATGTATATACTGATAATGAATGTATTTCCTCTGAAAAGAGAATGTTCACCGTGACAAGAATCATAACTTAAAAACTATTTAGTTGTGACCCTTGCATAAAAGACGAAGCTATGAAAGTTGATCACTATGAAAACCATTCAATTTTTCCATACCTTGTTATTTTGCCTTAATTTATTTAGCTCCAGTTTATACTTCTCTGCTTCTTCTAGAGCTCTATTCAAGCGAACCTCTGTGGCACTTTGGCTAGTGGCAGCTTGTTTTTGCAGTCTTCTTTTATTTTCTAATTCCTGTACAGTAAAAGAAATATATGCAACATTTATAAATATAAGTTCCCTCTATTATTTTGCAACATTTTTCATTTCCATATCCCTCGCTTTCTCCCAGGTTTTACACAGGCACACAAACACACACATACATACGGAGCCAGGGGCTGAGCACTGAGTGACAGAGGTCTCAGAGAATTCCTACCCTGAATTGGTATTAGGAAAATATAACTTTAAAGATATCATCATAAATTAAGCTTTCAAATTACTTTTTATTTGGAATTTTCTGCTTTTTATTGACCCCAAGATACAGTATACATGCCCTCCATTCTATACGCAACTCTTTATAACTATAGTTATTTCTTAGGGAACTACCCAAACAGCAATGTAAGACACAAACTCATAAACATTGTGTGTGTGTAAACCTGACAAAGGATATCATTTAAAAAAAATAGTTGTTAAATATAGAACATTCCACATTAACCTTACAGGGATCTCAATTCTGAGCTTATAAACAATAGATCTTATGGGTTATTTTTCACATATCAGGGTGGGTTTAGACCTGCATTTCTGAAAAGATTCTGAGCTTGTTGCAGAGAATCTGTAGTCCACACATGAAGAAACAAGAGCACTGAGGAAAAGCTCTGAGCTCCACCACAGTCTGGCACCATAACCTCATCTCCTGCCACAGATGTTAGCTTTGCCGGTATCAGCAGTACCTGGATCTCTCCCGAACAGCTCTGGCATTTTTTGTCTCCGAGCCTTTGCTCACACTCTTCCTTCTGCCCTGACTCCTTCCTCCTCCTCATTTTCACCTGGGCAGTACCTCCTCACCCTTTAAGAGAGCGAGGGCTACGCATTATGATTTTACCTCCTCCCAGAAGTCTTTTCTCGCTATCTTTCTCATTATCTTCCTAGGCTAGATTAGGTCGACTTTCTTCAGAGCTTCTATCACATCCTGATACACATATATCACAGTACCTGTTGTGTGAAACTGAATATCCATTTTGTACATTCCTCCCCCTACCCTACCGCAGTGTAAACTCCGGTATAGGAATTGTCTCAATTTCTGTATTCTCAGTACTTTAGTGGCATATAAGAGGCACTAATGACATGTTTATTGAACAGAATTTATTTTGTAATACTTAATCTTCTTTGCATCACCTATGATGCCAAGTACAGAGCCTTTTACAAAGAACATACTCAGTAACTATGGAATTGGAATGATGTAGTTAAAAATAAAGTTGCCTATTTTCTTCTTTTTAAGTTTTCCTCCTGGCTGTATCACTATGCTTTATTTGAAAACTGATCTCCCTGGCTCTGAGTAATTAAAAGGAAAACAAAACAAAACACATGCTGCTCTTTATGTAGGTTTCTAAACAGATCAAACTGTGTATGGATACCATCTGCTATCACCAGCCTTCTTCACAGCTTTCTGGGTGGTAGCTTACGCTAAGAACAAGCCTGATTTATCTCACTGTTCACATGGAAAAGGCAGAGATCTGTATTAACTACAGAGTCTGGTGACTTTGTAACCTACCTCACAGAAAAATGAAAACCATCCTTCACCGCATGATGTTTCCCCTCTCCCTGAATCAATACTGCCTGCTCCCTTTCTTGGGAGAAGTGAAAAAGAAAAAGGATGGTCAGAAGAATAGTAAAGTAGGAAATAAAGTTTTCCTATATAAGTAAAATGTAAATCCATACAGAAAGGAATAACATTATCAAAAACTTGAAAACATTTGTTTTCAATCACACTCAAGTACTTTTTACAAAGTACAGACAGGATACCAATACTGTTATGAGCTTGCATCCTGAAAATACTCAATAAGGTAAATCTATTGTTACAAAAAATTAAGCAGTTTTCATATTGCTAGAAAAAAATTTTTATGAAAAATTGTAAGCCCTGAATTTCACATTAGTTTTCAAAGAAAAAGCTGTATAGCTTAAAGAAAATCAAGTCTAAATTTAAAACTCAAATATTATGAGATCCAAGAAGAAACAGTGTCATGCTCTCATAATTTTTAAAGTATTCATAAGTCATTTAAAGCATTCATAGAAGGGGGCAGGGAGAAAAAACAGTGTGTATCAGTAGCACAAGAGAAACTGTTGTAAATGCTTTAAGAGTAACATAAAACGCTGTAACAATTCAGATGAGAATCAGATGAGCTTCTAGAAACAAGTGGCTAAGGAACAAAAAATGGAATCAGCTTGGGAGTCTGAAAACCTGGCAGGTATGGTAGACTGTTTCCATATCTGAAATTGGGAGTAATCACATCTTATTCAACACACTTATCAAACGTTTACTATGTGTCATGTACTATTCTGCATGATGGGTACATGCTAATTAACCAACGTTCCTCCCTTAAAAAGTTTGAATTCTAAAGGAAGAGACAGATAATAAACACATACATACATACATACATACATACATACATATATGTACTATCTGGGATAAGGGCTATGAAGAAAAATAAAGGGTAAGGAAGGGCAAAGAGCAATGAGGAAGGGGCTTAGTTATTTAAGATGAAGTGGTTAGGGTGAGGCTTCCAGATGAGAGAATGATTCATGTAAAGATCTGGAAGAAAGAATTACAGGTTGGAGTAACAACGAAGATGAAGAGGCTGAGGCGGAAATCCACTTAATATATTCAGAAGTCACTGAGATGATCAGTGTGGCTTCAACGGAGTGACACAGGCAGCGTGCTATTAGATCTCGATAAAGTAGAAATAGGCAGGGGGAGCTTAGATGGACCTTGTAATCCCTTCCTAGAAGTTTCTTATTCTGCATGATATGGAAAGCCTTTTGTGGGTTTTAAGTACGGTGTGTGTATGTGTATATGTGCATGGGGGGATGCCTGTGTGTCATGACCTAAGTTTTTTAAGGATTATTCTAGCTACTGTGGCATTGCTACTGAGTGTAGGAATACCTAACTAGGTCACCGGAATGGTTTAAGTGAAAGTAGCTTAGGTTAGGGTGGAAGTAATACATTTTTGAGAAGTGGTTAATTCTACATATTTTGAAGACAACTGGCAAGACTCGTTGATGGACTAGATATAGGTGTGGGGAAAGAGAAGGATGAAGACGACTCTTGGATTTTGCAAGGAAAAGTTCGATGTCTTTTACTGAGAGCGAGAAAAGGAGAAGCGGGTTTACAGAGGGCAGAGAAGCAAAAGCTCCCTTTAGGACATAACGAAGTTTAACCAAGTAGAACTATTAAGTAGGCAGCAAGATATGAGAGTCTACAGCTCAAAGATGAGGTCAGAGCAAGAAAAAGAAATGTGGAACTATCAACACATGGATGGTATACAAAGCCATGGGAATGAATGAGAGCATCTCAGAGCCAGATGCAGACAGGGAAGAGAGCCAACAACTGGGTCTTTGACACTCCAAGTAAAGGAAAGGAAAATGAGGAAGAAAATCAAGACTGTGGTGCTCCAGAAGCAAATGAATAGTGTTTCAAGGAGGGAGTAATCAGCTATGAAAAATATTACTGAGATATAAATTACTATGAGGAACAATAACTGACTGGAATTAGCAATGTGGATTACTGGTGACCCCATTAAAAATGATTTCAGTGGAAGAACAGAGATGGATGCCTAACTGCAGTAATTTCAAGAGAGAATGCCAAACGAGGAATAGACGCATCGAGTGTAGGTAACTATTTTAAGATGCTTTGCTATAGAGGGGGGCAATGGTATAGGGTTGGGGGTAGATATGAGATTTGTTAAACATAGGTTTAACAAATATATATTAGAGATTCTATGTTATATATGCTAATGTGAATAATCCAATAGATAGAATAAATCTGATTTTTGCAAGAGAAAGAATGGAGAAGTATAGAAACAAAGTCCTTAAGTAGAAGAGAGGATATGGGATTCAGTGCACAGTGATCAGCTTTCGACAGAGAAGTAGCGATCTCATCCTGCTGGGGGAGGGAAAGCAGAGTAGATGGGCTAGAGGCAGAAAAGCTGATAGATTTAGTGACAGAGTTATCTTCTTATTCTGTTTAGTTAGTAAGATGAGGGCAAAGTCATGAACTGAGAATAGGAAGGTTAGAAGAGGCATTGAAAAACTGAGGTGAAAAGATAACCTGTTTAAAAATCACCTCTGAAAGTTGGAGGGGACTTATCTCTCAAAAAGTGGCAATGAAAAATGGTATTACACTTGAAATTTGTAAATAAATTTAAAGTAGGACCAACCCACTGTGATTTTTGTCCAGACATAATTCACTGGTCATGAGTAGATATGCAGTAGGGGGAAATTCGGTTTAACAACGTTTGGGTTTAGCCCACACAGTACATTTGCAGTAAATTAAGAATACTGGCAGTAGAAGGTAGAGTTCGGGTCAACAGAGCGGGACAGGTAGATACCGTACTCCCATCCTCCCACGGCCACATCAAATTTACAACTAGATTACAGAACAGCCATCATTCAGAACCACCTGAAATGTAGAACAGTATTCCTATAATGATGGATATAAAAAAGCCACATCGAGACTGGTGGGAAAGGTGCGCACAGCACAGGCCAGTCACATACACAAGGCAGTTAAAAACTGGGAATTGGGAGTGATATCTTGGCTTGGAGGTCCCCCCAAGGAGCAACAGGTCCAAATCCCATACATACCTGGCCCCTCATCCCAGTGCTGGGAAGAGTAGTCCCCATAACTTCTGGCTGTGAAGACCAGCAGGGATTGTGACTGAGTGAGAGGGCAGATGGAGTCCCAGGTGTTCCTCTTAAGGGGCCCATACACAGACTTACTTGGGACTTACTTGCTCTGAGCTCCAGCACTGAGGCAGCAGCTTATAAGGTGCCAGGGACATATGGGGAGGGACTTAACTGTCTGGCTTTGGGGCAAGAGTTGGAGTGGCAGCTTTTTCCCAGACAAAAGTGCTTTACTGAGCACTTTACTGAGCCGTCTACCCACAGAGCCAGCACACAGATGCCTTGTCTGAGTCTCCATCAACCTGGCTAACTAAGACTGCTTGACCCAACTTGCTAGCCCATTCAGACCATTTCTGGTACCTTTTCCATACAAATGGCCTATCTTGGATCATGCTACAGAATTTTCTGAACCTTCTCAAAGGTTCACAAACCCTAAAGAAGCAGCATCTGGCCTGAGCATGCCCTGTACCTCTTGCTAATTAGCCTCATGCCTGGCACTAGGAGCAGCTGGCCTTGGTTCACAGCTTGATTTCTCCTGGGTACTGCCAAGACCAGCACGACTAGCAGCCATCTGCAGATAACTACAGAACATGCTGGGTGGCCCCGGGCAGGGCACAAGTGAGAGCTGATTTTGGCCCACACCTCTATGGAGGCCCCAGAGCCAGTGCACCTGGTGCTCAGCTTCAGACCATGCCAGAGCACCACCCAACCACCTCCACGAGTGACGCCCTCAAAGCTCAGACCCATCAGGTACAAGAGTCTCACTGAAGCTAGTCCTGCTCTGTAGGGTCAACCCACATACAGCAGCTTATCAGTGGCAGTGACAGCAAGGATTCACAGCCAGTCAGCTAAGAGTCAATCCTACCCAGTGACATGCCAATGGCAATCAAGGCTCAACTAAAATAGGAGGGCACGCAGAGCCCACATAGGGGGTCCCATGGGGAGCACCCAGCTCAGGTGACTGGGGAGGTTGTGCCACTGGGACCCACAGAACACCTACTACATAAGGCCATTCTACCAAGACCAGAAGATGCAGCAGTTCTACCTAATATACAGAAACAAATGCAAAGAGGTAGCCATAGTAGGAAGAAAAGGAAATAGGCCTCCAAATAGAGAACAGAACAAAACTCCAGAAATAAACAAACAAATAAAACTAAATGAAATGAAGGCAAGCAATCTACCAGATATAGAGTCAAAACACTGGTTATAAGGATGCTTAATGACCCTAAGGGGAACAGATGAACTCACACAAAGTGACAGAGACCATAAAAAAGAACAAGTCAGCCCTGGCTGGTGTGGCTCAGTGGACTGAGTACTGGCCTGTGAACCAAAGGGCTGCTGGATTGATTCCCAGTCAGGGTACATGCCTGGGTTGCAGGGTAGGTCCCCAGTTGAGGGCGCATGAGAGGCAACCACACATTGATGTTTCTCTCCCTCTGTTTCTCCCTTCCTTCTCCTCTCTCTAAAAATAAGTAAATAAAATCTTTAAAAAAAAGTCAGAAATGAAGAATACAACAACTGAAGTGAATACACTAGATAAAATCAACTGCAGATTAGATAAAGCAAAGGGTTAAATCAGCTATTTTGAAGATAAGGTAGTAGAAAACACTCAATGAGAACGACAAAGAGAGAAAATAACTGGAGAAATGAGAACAGTGAGAAAGACCTCTTGGATAATATCAAGTGTACACCAACATTTGCATCACTGGGCTACCTGAAGAAGAAGAGAGGGCAAGGAACTGTAAAACTATTTGAATAAATAATGACTACAACCATCCTTAACCTGGCAAAAGAAATAGACATACAAGTCCAGGAAGTGCAGAAAGTCCCAGACAAGATGAACCCAAGGAGGCCCAAGCCAAAATATATTATAATTAAAATGTCAAAGGTTAAAGACAAAGAGAGACTCTTAAAAGCACCAAGAAGAAAGCAGTTTGTGATATAAAAGGGAGGATCCATAAGGGTCTCCGCTGATTTCTCATCAGAAACTGTTCAAGCCAGGAGGGACTGGTACAAAATATTCAAAGTGATGAAAAGCAGGGACCTACAACCAACATTACTATACCCAGCAAGACTATCATCTAGAATTGAATGAGATATAAAGAGTTTCCTAGACAAGAAAAAAACTAAAGTAATTCATCACAACTGAACCAGTATTACAAGAAATGTTAGGGGGGCTTATTCAAGAAGAAAAAATAACAAATATGAAGAAGAAAATACAGAAAAGAGGGGGGTTCCAAGATGGCTACAGAGTAACTGGAAGCTTTGCTCCCAGACCCAGACCAGACTTACAGCTAAACTGCAGAATATTCATATTAAAAAACCAGTTGAACTGTAGCTGATCTGGAAATTTATAAACAGGAGCACAGAGAAAGACAAAAAGAGACAAGGACAGGGTAAGCTCCCTCACACAGATGGGGTAACTGGAAAGCGAGGAGGACGCTGCGGCAGTGGAGAGCCCCCCCCGGGAGTGAGGAGTCTCAGCTCCACAAAGTAGTCCCCAGACCACAGTAACAAGTGATGGTAAGGAGAGCTTGTGTAGCAGTGGGCAGTGGAAAGCAGTGGGGACTAGCTCCACCTGGGAGACTCTGAATGTACCATCCCAGAGAGGGAGCTAGCCCATTATTACATAAGCTTGAGATGTTTGCCCTTATCTGTGACTGCTGGAGAAGCCATGCAGCAGTTCAGGCCAGAGGAGGGACCCATTCCATACACCCAGCTGTGAATCTGAAGGGCCCTCTGTTCTCTGGCAGGAATTTGGGCAGAGAATAGCTAAATGTATAAAGAAAACCCTCGTGGGCTTTAAGGAAGAGACTGACAGTCATAGTAGGGGATTTTAACTCCACACTGTCAGCAATGGATAGATGTCATAGTAGGGGATCTTAACACCACACTGTCAGCAACTGATAGATCTTCCAGACAGGAAATCAACAAGGAAACAGCAAACTTAAACAATACACTACATCTAATGGATTTAATTGATATTTACAGAACATTTCATCCCAAACCAGCAGAATATGCATTCTTTTCAAGGGCATATGGAATGCTCTCAAAGACAGATTACATGTTAGGTCACAAAATATGTCTTAACAAATTCAAGAGATTAAAATCATATCAAGCATTGTATCAGATCACAATGGCATTAAACTAGAAATCAACCTCAATTTTAAAAAACCTTAAAAACATTCAAATATATGGAGGCTAAATAGTGTGCTATTAAATTATGCATTGGCCATCAATGAGGTCAAGGAAGAAATAAAAAATTGCCTGGAAACAATGAAAATGAACACACAACCCCCAATGTATAGGACTCAGTGAAGGCAGTCCTGAAAGGGAAGTTCATAGCACAACAGGCCTACCTCAAGAAGAAAGAAAAATATCCTGTAAACAATCTAACCCTACACTTAAAAAAAAACTAGAAAAACAACAAACAAAACACAGACTAAGTAGGAGAAAGAAAATAACCAAGATCAGAGTGGAAATAAATGGCATAGAGACTAAAAAAAAAAAATTGGAAAGATCAGTGAAACCAGGAGCCAGTTCTTTGGAAAGATAAACAAGACTGATGAACTTTTAACCAGACTCATCAAGAAAAAAAAAGAGGACCTAAATAAATAAAAATCAGAAATGAAAGAGGGGAAGTATCAGCTGATACCACAGAAATACAAAGGACTATAAGAAATTACTATGAAGAACTATATGACCAGAAATTGGATGACCTGGGAGAAATGGATAAATTTCTAGAAACATGCAATTTTTCAAAACCAAATCAGGAAAAAGCAGAAAACCCAAATAGACCAAAAACAACTAATGAAAGAAGTTGATGAGGTAATCAAAGAACTCCCAGCAAGCAAAAGTCCTGGACCAGATGGCTTCACAAGTAAATTTTACCAATCATTCAAAGAAGAACTAACACCTATCATTCTCAAACTATTCCAAAAAATTCAAGAAGAGGGAAGACTTCCAAGCTCTTTTGATGAGGCCAGTATTATCCTAATTCCAAAACCACATAAAGATATAACGAAAAGACTATTATAGGCCAATATGCCTAATGAACATAGATGCTAAAATCCTCAACCAAGTATTAGCAAGTCTGCCCTGGGTGTTGTGTCTCAGTAGATTGAGTACCAGCCTGTGAACCAAAGGGTCACCAGTTCAATTCCTCATCAGGGCACATGCCTGGGTTGCAGGTCAGGTTCCCAGTTGGGGGCATGTGAGAGGCAACCACACATTGATGTTTCTCTCCCTCTCTTTCTCCCTCCCTTTCTCTAAAAATAAATAAATAAAATCTTTTTAAAAATTAGCAAACCAGATCCAGCAATACATTAAAAAGACCATACACCATAATCAAGTGGGATTTATCCCAAGGATGGAAAGTTGGTACAATATTCACAAAACAATAAATGTAATACATCACATAAACAAAATGAAAGATAAATATCACATGATCATATCAGTAGATGCAGAAAAAGCATTCAATAAAATCCAGCACTCATTTATGATAAAAACCCTCAGCAAAGAGGGGTCATACCACAACACAGTAAAGGCCATATATGAAAAACCTACAGCCAAAATCATACTCAATGGACAAAAACTAAAAGTGCTTCCCTTAAGTTCAGGAACAAGACAAGGATGTCTGCTTTTACCACTTCTATTCAACATAGTACAGGAAGTCCTAGCCATGGTGATCAGACAAGAAGAAATAAAAGGTATCCAAATTGGAAAGGAAGAAGTAAAACTGTCATTATTCACAGACATGTTATTGAACATAGAAAACCACGAACACTGCACCAATAAACTACTAGACCTAATAAGTAAATTGAGCACAGTAGCAGGCTATAAAATCAATACTCAGAAATCAATGGCATTTTTATACAGCAATACTGAACTATCAGAAAAAGACACTAAGAAAACAATCCCATTTACTACTGGGACAAAAAATAAGGCACCTAGGAATAAATTTAACCAAGGAGGTAAAAGACATGTACTTGGAAAACTACAGGAAATGAAGAAAGAAATAAATGGAAGCATATGCCATCTTCACAGATTAGAAGAATTAATATCATTAAAATGTCCATACTACCCAAAGCAATCTATAGATTCAGTGCAATTCCTATTAAAGTACCAATGGTATAGTTCACAGATCTAGAACAAATATTCCAAAACTTTATAAGGAACCAAAAAAGACCCCAAATAGCATCAACAATATTAAGGAAGAAGAACAAAGTTGGAAGTATCACAATACCTGATATTAAACTACCAAAGGACACCTTAATTAAAACAGCCTGGTACAGGCATAAAAACAAGCATATAGATCAATGGAACAAAACAGACAGCCCAAAAATAAACCAATGCTTTACAGTCAATTAATATTTGACAAAGGAGGCAAAAGCATAAAATGAAGTAAAAATAGTCCCTTCAATAAATGATGTTGGGAAAAATGGATGGTACATGCAAAAAAAAAAAAGAAACTAGATTACCAACTTACATCTTACACAAGAATAAACTCGAAATGGATAAGACTTAAATGTAAGTCATGCAACCATAAAAATCCTAGAAAATATAGGAAGTAAAATTTTATATATCTTGCATAGCAATATTTTTGCCAACATATCTCCCAGGGCAAGAAAAGCAAAGGAAAAAATAAATAAATAGGCCTACATCAAATTAAAAAGCTCTGACACCAGTGTAGTGATTATGGAGGAAGGGGGATATAAAAGGACTAAGCGGTAATGAAAAAATTTAAAAAAGAAAATTAAATAAAGAAATACAATAAAGCCTCTAAAAGAAAAAAAAATCAACAAAATGAAAAGGGAACCCACTGTAAGGGAGAACGTATTTTCCAATGATATATATCAGATAAGGGTTTAATTTCCAAAATATATAAACAATTTATACAATTCAACACCAGGAAGACAAACAATTTAATTTTTTAAAAAAGGACCTGAATAGACATTTCTCCAAGGAGGGCATAGAGAAGGCCCTTAAATATCCCTGATCATCAGAGAGATGTAAATAATAACCACAATTAGGTATCACCTCACGCCTGCCAAAAGAGCTACCATCCAGTACAAACAAGTGCTGGTGAGGATGTGGAGAAAAGGGAACCCTAGTGCACTTTTTTGGGAATGTAGACTGATGCAGCCATTGTAGAAAACAGTATGGAGTTTCCTCAAAAAATTAAAAATGGGACTGCCTTATGACCGAGCAATTCCGCTCTCAAAATAAATCCTAAGAATGCTGAAACACAAAATTCAAAAGAATATATGCACTGTTATGTTTATAGCAATGTTATTTACAATAGCCAAGACCTGGAAACGGCCTAGCTGCCCAGAGTAAATAATGGATAATAAAGCTGTGGTACATTTACACAAGTATATTTATAAATTATTCCATATATTTCTTTTACTGTACAGGAATTAGAAAATAAAAGAAGACGACAAAAACAAGCTGCCACTAGCCAAAGTGCCACAGAGGTTCACTTGAATAGAGCTCTAGAAGAAGCAGAGAAGTATAAATTGGAGCTAAATAAATTAAGCCAAAAAAACAAGATATGGAAAAATTGAATGGTTTTCATAGTGATCAACTTTGGTAACTTTCTCTTTCATGAAAGAGTCAAAACTAAATAGCTTTTAAATTATGATTCTTGTCACAGTGCACATTTCTCTTTTCAGAGTAAATACATTCATTATCAATATATACATTTTCAAATCTTCATTGTGTGCCCATATTATATGCCAGGTACTTTTTTAATCTTGGGATAAATGGTGGGAAAAAGTCTCTTTTGTATCTCAGGTTTGTTTTATTCTTCTCTGAGCCTCAGTTTTCTAATATATGAGGTCTGCCCAGAAAAAGTCCAACCATTGTTAATATAACGAGTGGTTTGCATGACATTTTGACATCGATGCAACCTGGCAGCCAAGGAGAGTGGACTGGAATGCGCATGCATGAACAATGACCACTTCACTATACTCATCAGTGGGGCTGGTGGATGCTGTTGAGTGAGCATGTGCACTGTGTGGCTGTTGCATTCCAGATGACTGAGTGAGTAGAGCAACGAATCTTCATCAGATTTTGTGTTAAGCTTGAACGTTCCTCTGCGGAAACTATTTGGATGATTCAGAAGGCCCCAGCTGTGGGCAACTGGTGATTGGCAGCTTCGTCATGACAACACGCCCGCTCATGTATCATGTCTCATGCGGAGCTTTTGAGCAAAACATCAAACCACCCAGGTGACTCAGCCCCTCTAGTGCCTAGATTTGGTGCCCTGCAACTTCTGGCTTTTCCCAAAACTAAAATCACCTTTGAAAGGAAGAGATTTCAGACTATCTATGAGATTCGGGAAAATACAGTGGGGCAGCTGATGGTGATTAGAACTGTGTGAGGTACCAGGGTACCTACTTTAAGAGGGACTGAGGTGTCATTGTCCTATGTACAATGTTTCTTGTTTCTTATATGTTCTTCAATAAATGTCTCTATTTTTCATAATATGTGGTTGGATATCTTCTAGACAGGCCTCGTATATCTCAATAGATCTATTAAAAAATATGCATTATGCTAAGTGAAATAAGCCAGTCAGAGAAAGACAAATGCCATATGATTTCACTCATATGTGGAATCTAACGAACAAACTGAACTAACAAGCAAAACAGATACAGACTCATAAATGGAGATCAGATGACAGCTACCTAGGGGAGATATTAGGGGGTGGAGAGATGGAGCAAAATGGACATGGACGACAGTGTGGTGATTGCTACATGTCGGAGGGTTAAAGGGGACTAAATGGTAATGGAAAAAATATAATAAAGATTATATATTTAAAAAAATACTCTCCTAAATATAGGAAAAGAGTTTTTATTTATTTTTTATTTTTTACTGTATTTTTTTCCATTACCATTTAGTCTTATGGGGGAAGAGATTTTAGTCAATGCTAACAAAATAATTAAACAACCAAAAGCAGTGTTTATACAAATGTGTAACTTCAGTATTTTAGTGCATCTTTGACATTAAGTTAGGAAAAACAGCAGAATAATTACCCTTTCTACTGAAGACAGCTGTTGCTGTAATCCATCACATTTTTTGTTTGCTTCTTCAAAAAGAGTTTTGTATTTTTCTGTTTGAGACTGTTGTAAATTAATTGTTCGCTGCTGTCTCACACAATCTTCCTCAAATTTTTTTACTTGAGATTTTAAATCCTGAATTTCATCCTCCTATAATTATGAAATTATAGGTTATGTGAAAAAATGCACATGATTTGTATCAGAACATAAGACAGAAAACAAAAAAATTCATGTGATCTTTGATTTTCATCTTCAAAAATTGAAGTCAGACATTTTATCTGTGTTTAATAGCTTACACTTATAAGTCTAATATAGAGAATTCTAAATGCTAACAAGTATTTAAGATTCTTTAGCTCTGAAAATTCAACATCTTAGAATAAAATTCAGTATTTACATTAAATTTTTGAATTCGAAATTTCACTGAATTATATCACAATGAAGCTACTTTTAAAACATAATTGAAATTGTTCTTAAAATGTTGTTTAATATTAGAGCATAGATATTGAGAGGTTTTAAAAACTTACCTTTTTATTGCATTCACATACAACGTTATCCAATTCCTGCTGCATAACACGGAGTTTGGCCTTCAGAAATCTGATCTGTGCTTCTGTGGATTTAAATAATTATATTTATAGCCTTTCACTGAATCCATGATGTCATCATTTGTTAGACAGACCATTATATTATGAAATAACAAAAATGGTCAAGATGGTAATCTAACAGGAGATCCCTGTTGGAGAATACTAAAGACCCTAAATACCTCTAATGTAAAGATAAATGAAAACAAATCCACCCAACAGAAACAAACTGTTCATATCTCAACAATGGAACCAAGTAAAGAAAGAAGGAAAAAACCGAAACCACTCCTGAGAATTTGAGTCACAAGACAGTATTCACATAAATTTGCAGACTGAATTCACATTTACCAACGTGGTCCTAAACATCTCAAACAAAATTTAAAGTAGTCTCAGGTCAGTGATGTCCTCATGTGTTTGGCAGAAACAAACAAATCCTCTCCAGAAAAACTGTACCTCAAAACCAGTCACTGAAGTTATAAAATGCCTTTGACTATAAGACACATCTCAATGTCACAGGAGTTAAAATGTTTTAGAAACAAAGAAATACACTAACCTTACTGCCAAAGGTTTCTCCCACAAACAATCTTTAAGATCTACCTTTATTCAATAACATCAGCAGTAAATCTTTGAGGTTTATAGGTCTATAAAAGTAAATAAAGTGAAAAATGAATACAGAACTCACTGATAATTCATTCAATCATTTATTCCAAAAGTGCACATTAAGTCTCTACTATGTTTGAGGCATAGTAGGTTTACATATAAGGCAAGCTTTGCCCTCACAGGGCTTATCTTGAGTAAACACTGAACTGTCTCTAAGAAGTCATTAGGATAAATCCTGCAGAGCACAAAACATCTCCATAAACTCTTCCTGTTCCAAAGCTCTCTTGAAGTGTCCCCAATGTTACCATGGAGCTGATGAACTATGGCTGGTTCTTATCCACCTAGATCTTCCTAGCCTCAACTCTCCTTCTAGCCTTTTATGTAATTTCAGGCTACCAGGGGATAGAAGGTGAGTGACACATTCAAAAGTGCAACATTGGCAGTAGTTGGTCTCTAGGGGCAGAGAAGGAAGAATGGAAGAGCACACTTTTTCTTACTATCTCTTTCCACAACTCTAGGTCCACAACACTAAGCTCCCCATCCCACTTCAACATTAGTCTTGAAAGCAATCTGTGCTGCTAAACTACTTTTTGATCTTTTCCTTCCCCAGGTAACCCTAGCCAATCATCTGGAATAAAAAATAAATAAAACAGGAGACACCTAGGCCAAAACTTGTCAAAAGAGAAGTGGCAGAGTGATGATTCAGCAATTAGAAAAAGTGGCAATTTAATATACTCTGGGCTGGTTCCCTATATCCGGGAGGAGGAACACTGTAACAGGACCATCTGACTGTGTGCTGAGGAACAGCTAACATCTAAGCATTGCGCCCTTGAAGGCATCTTAACAGAGACATAAAGGCAACTTCCAGCTTTATTCCTCCTGACAACTAGCCCCAGAAAGCCTGGATAGGTCAATAAATCTAATAAATGCATAAATGATAACCATGTATGTAACTGTTGTGATTTTTCACAGATCAGAATTTTAAAAATAAAGTTTATAATCACATAATACAAACTGAAAAATTCTGAAACTAAGATATTGTTATTACAGAGGGACTAAGTAGCTTGCCTGAACTCACAATTAACTATAGTTCAGCATTAACTATGTTCACATGCACTCAACTGTCTCATATTTTGTTTACAATAGCACAGGTGGTCCTCATAAATTAAACAGACCTTTAACAGCATTACTGGTAACTGACATAATGCTTTTAAATGATTTAAACTTTGTATTATTAATTTTCTAGTGGTATGAAAAAAATAAGTTTATAAGAAAGAAAATTATATTCATTAGAAAACTCATTTGATCATTTTACCTGATGCTAATTCTGTAATTCATTTATCCTTTTGCATATGTTAATTTAATATGCAATAAGTAGAATACAGTAATGGTACATAAAAAAAAATCCAGAGCCATTTTTTTGTAATTTTAATGTTTTAATGATTAGACTTGGGGCCTTTTAACCTTAGTTGAAGAGTAGCCAATAAAACCAATACCAGAAAAGTAACAAGACTAGTTTAATGAAACCCTACTTATCCATCATCTATTTTCAACAATTATTGACTCGTAACCAATTACTTCATTTATAATCCCACTCATTCTTTCCACCACCACGTCCTACTAAATGATTTTAAAACAAATACAAGACATCACAATACATTTTTTAAATGCCAAAAAGTTCCTAAATAACTGTGATATAAACAAAATTAAACCTACCTGTTCCAATGTCTTTACTAACACCACAAAAAATATCATCATCTATAAAATCAGGTAAGCCATCTTCTTCTAGTTGCCCTTCAATTTTGCTAACTGTTTTTGCAAGAGAAAAGTCTGAGAAATCCTCTGGAATGGCAACATCATTGGCAGTTGGTGCATCAGAGTATTTCAATTTTACACTAAAAAAATTACATATATAAATGTACATTATATATACTGGTACTTTATATATAATATTAAAAGAAGTTATGACTCCTAAATATGACTTTTATCCAAATAACAAAGTATATCAAAATTATTGTAAATTTTAAATTTATGATGTAATCTCTAATTGATACTTTCAAGACTATACTATTAAGAGACTTGGCAGTTTATTAATCTTTCTGAATCACACAACCACAGAGCTAGAGAAGGCTTTATGAGGCCAGTTTGTTTGGACATTGCCTCCAAACAAGTGAACACCAAAACTAAGAGTATTGCCCTGACAGATGCGGCTCAGTTTCTTGGGCACTGTCTTGCGAACCAAAAGATGGTGGGTTTGATTCCCAGTCAGGGCAAGTGCCCGGGCTGCCGGTTCAGTCCCCAGTCAGGGAGCACACAAGGGGCAACCAATCCATGTTTCTCTCTCATATCAATGTTTCTCTTCCTCTCTTTCTCCCTCCTTTTCCCTCTCTCTTAAAAAAAAATCAATCATGTCCTCGGGTGAGGATTAAAAAGCATAATAAGAGTACTGAACTTCACCTCCTAGACCAAATCTAGCCTATGGTTTTTAATTTTACATGCTGCTGGAGAACTGCACAAATTGACAGCACTCTAGCCATAATTCTGAAAACACTGAAGAAAAATACCTTGAGAAAGAATTACAGAGTGAACAGTTATTACGTCAAACTGAACATTTTTTTCAACCTAAAGAAATACATTGTAACCACAACTGAAATCAACCTAAATATTGAATTTGATTTTTTCTAAAGGGTAGAAATATGAAATAAAAGTTACTTCTAAAGGCATTGAGGAGTGTGCTAGGCCTACCGCATCAACTTTATGGTTCCAAAAGCCTTACTTTTTACTTATTTGAAGTGTAATTTACTTTTGACACACAAGCAAAGGCTTCTAAATTCTATTTAACCAACCATTTCTTTACAAAGTAAATTTAAAGTTTAAAAATAACACAGCCCCATCCAGCCATGTATGTATGCATGTATGTATGTATGGTCTTATGTATGTAGTATATGTTCTCTTCAATTAATTTTAGATTTTCTTTTCCTATCCTTTTGCTCTATTTTTCTCTCTTTTATTGAAAAAAACAAAAAGGTTATTTAGCCAATTAAAAGACAAGAATTAACAAAGAGTTTTCCCAAATTATAATGCAATTAGCAGTTTGGGTAAATAATAGACATATAAATTTCATAACTTACTGTGAATAAAAGACTGACTGGTACAACCCACTGCTGGTCTGACCCTCCTTTTTAGAAGGTCTCCTGACTAAAGAGCCTCTTGGTTCCCATTTGATGCTTAAAATACTAAGAACAGATTTGAATTCTTTCTTATCAAAAAGAACAGAAGGTAAATTATAATTACAGTCTATTTAGAGCAATATGTCTTAGTATATACAATAAGGTATGGTGCTTTGCTAAATACTCAAGAAGTATATGACTGATTAGTCTACTTGAGAGATGTAAGCAGAAAATAACACCTAGGTTCTAGTCACAGTTCTGAGAAAATATTTCACCAAAAATAACATTTAAAATTTTGAAATGTGATTTTGCTTAAGGAAATCCAAAATAACTGCTGCAAGGCATATCTAAGAAGAAAATGTTTTAAATTACTGAATGTGGATAGATATATGCAATATACATTTGTCTATTTGGGAGTAAAACATCTCGAGAAACAGAAAGTTTAATAATTAAGAGTGATATTATAAACTATAAAATTTAGAAAAGAAAGTATACTTTGAAAACTATACCATACCTTGAATTTGTTTTTCTTCCTTTATTTGCAAGGTGTAGTTGTTTTTGAACCTTGTTTACTGGATCAATGTTTTTGGTCTTTGACTACATGAAAAGAATTTAAAGTATTAGTTAGATTTTAACCATACACCAAGAAAAGCAATTTTGTAATATATAGACTTGCTAGCTAGCTATATAAAAGAATTGCTATTTTCAGGAAATTAATCAAACTGTATTTTTTTAAATCCCAGAATAGTACAGTTGGAAAAGACCTAGATATCACTAGGACCAAGACAGTCCAAGATAAGGAAAATGAGTCCCAAAGATTCAATGACATTCAGTTAGCTGGTGGAATGTTAAACTGGATGTTCTGACTCACAGAATTTAGTTCTACTTACTGATCATTCACAGGCCGATTTTCATGTATACATACTGTTACCTTGACCTAGATCCCTATGGGTAGGGTACTTATAGATCACAATAAGCTCAGGACCTTACAGCAGTGATCTCTACACTGTAATTATTTAAATGAATGAATTAACCTTTGAAATCACATTCTTTATACATAAATACTTTTATTTTTCAGATTTCCTATCTAGCAAATTTGGCTTCAGAGAGAAAACTAGAAAAACCTTAGGATACAGACTCATTTCACTTAGAATTTTTTTCCAATGCATCTCCAAATTTTTCAGTGAAACTATGAGACAAAAAAGGATTCCACTTATTTTATGAGCAAAATTTCATAAAGACATCTTCTGAATGTCAAGGCTTACATTCTATTTCTAGAATCAAAACTCTTCTGTTTTGTCTAAGAAAAGTCTAAAAATCCTAAATTTTACAGAATGTAATTACATTCACAAAAAGTCTGATTTCATACCTGAGATTCTGAATGTAGATGAACTGACCCTTCAGATAACAGACCTCTACAGACCAAAAATAAACATAAATTAATAACAGATGATACTAAGCCAAGAAATAATAAAAGGGGAAATATACATCAAGCGGACTTTGCTATAATTCTAGTTATGCATATGTTAATTTACTTGAGTTCCACAAACAAGAAAAGCATTTTTGTTAAATAATTCACCTTGAAAGTGCAGTACTTTAATCCTCCTCGAACCACAACAAAATTACAACTAAACTACAGAAGAACCATCATTCAGAACCACCTGAAATCTGCTGAATGAAGTCCTACAACTACGACTTTAAAGAGGAAGCCACATCGAGACTATTGGGGGTGGGGGGACATAGAGACATGGAAGGAGTTATTTTCCCACCCATGTGTGGTGGATAAAAATTGGGAGGGATATCTCAGCTGCGGAAGGCCCCCAGAGGAGTGAGGGTTTCCAGGCACACAACGGGCCCCCCAGCCTGGGGTTCCAGTGCCAGCAAGAAAGTCCCCATAACTTCTGCCTGTAAAAACCAGTGGGGATTAGGGATGAGTGAGACCAAGGGCTTCTGGAGTCACAGGCATTCCCTCTTAAAGGGTTTGTGCACAGACTTACTTGGACTCCCTCCCTCTGAGCTCCAGTGCTGGGGCAGTCACTTGAAAGGAACCAGGGAGATATACCGGGAGGAACTGAATTATCTGGCGTGAGGAAAAGAGCTGGGCTGGGAGAGCAACTTTCTGTCAGACAAAGGTAATGGCAGAGCCCTGGTTGGGTAGCTCATCTGCTTAGAGCCTCATCCCAATATGCCAAGGTTGCAGGTTTGATACCCAATTAGAGCACATACAAGAATCTACCAATGAATGAATCAAAAAGTGGAAGAACAAATTGATGTTTCTTTCTCTCCTCCCCCTTGTCTCTAAAATCAATGAATTAAAAAAAAATTTTTTTAAGTGCTGGCAGAGGCCACTGTTCCTTTTCTGAGACCACCCTGTCCCCATAGAGCCAGCAAATGGGTGCCATTATCTGACACTCCATGCTCACACTGTTCACCTCACCCTGGATTCCCTGAGACCCCACCCAACTTGTGAGCCCTCCTAAGCTGTCTCCGGGGGATTTTCCACACAAATGACCTATCTTGGTTTAAGCTTCAGACTCAAGCATCTGGCCTCTGTGTGCCCCATATCTCTAGCTAAGTGGCCCCAGACCTGGTACAAGCAACAGATGGCCTTGTTTCATAGCCTGGTTTCACCAGAGCACCTCCAAGCCCAGCACAAGTAGCAGCCACCTGAAGATTACTTTGTAGCTCATGCCAGGTGGCCCTGGGCAGAACAAAGGCAGTGACTGATCTTGGTCTGTACCTCCTGAGAGGCCCCAGAACCAATGAACCCAGGTGACAGCTTCAGACCATATCAAAACCCAACCCAACCACTTTCACAAGAAACACATTCAAGGAGAGGACTCAGCAGGCACCAGACCCTGCCAAGTAAGTCCCTCTCCATGGGGTGGGTCCTTGCACAGCTGATTCTCCATAGTGGCCAATGGTCATAGCCAGTTCCATCAGCCAATCGGCCTGGGGGTAAATCTCTCCCACTGATGTACAAACAGCAATCAAGGCTCAACTACAACAGGGGGGTGTTCACAGTCTACACAGGGGGCACAACTCCAGTGCCAAGCTTGGGTGATAAGGGACGCTGTGCCACTGGACCCTACAGAACACCTCCTACCTTAGGCTACTCTACCAATCCCAGGAGACATAGCAGCTCTAATACACAGAAACACACACAGGGAAGCAGCCAAAGTGAGGAGACAAAGAAACATGTCCCAAAGGAAAGAACAGAACCAAACTCCAGAAAAAGAACTAAACAAAATGGAGACAAGAAAGCCACTAGATACAGGGCTCAAAACCCTGGTTATAAGTATGCTCAATGAATTTAGTGAGAACGTCAACAAAGGGATAGGAAACATAAAAACGAAGATAGAAAACACGTACAACCAATCAGAAATGAGGAATACACTAACGGAAATGAAGAATATTTTACAGGGAATCAACAGTGGAGTAGATGAAGCACAGAATCAAATCAGAGATTTGGAATATAAGGAAGCAAAAAATACCCAATCAGAACAGTAAAAAGGAAAAAAGAATCTGGCGAGTTTCAAGATGGCAGCAAAGTAGGTGATCTTACACTCGGCCGCAGGATCTCTGTACTGAGTCATCCTCCAGTACTGCAGGAGCCATCTTTCTTGGGTGGAACAACCCCTCCCAGCAGCATGAGCCTAGGGATGAGCAATTACCCCACCCTCTGGCTATTAAGCCCTGCAAGGAGTCAGTGGCATAAGCTGGGGCACAGAAGTCTGGGTAGACTCAGGAGGTGTCAGTGACTGGCTTTGGGGCGGGGCCATTTCCCCAATTTTCCCGTGAGGCTGAATGGCACCTGTCCCTCATGGAAAATCAAACAGAAACACCCTTCTTGCTTCTGGCAGATCCAATCTCTGGGCTCCAGAGTCCCCACCAGCTTGACTAATAGGTGCTACACCCTACCAACGTCAAGGAAAAACCCAGGAAAGATTCAGACATGTGGCTCTGGTGTACGGAATCACACCCACTATCTTCCCTTAAGTCTGAATTGGCACCTCCCTCCACAGGAGATACAATAGCCCCATCCTCTCAATTGCCACCATAGGATCTTTCAGTGACTGAGCCTTTTTAGTGACTATGCCTAACAGCCAGCCAGCAGGCACAGGCAGAAAGCAGCAGATCCTGGTGTGCATTGGGGCATTTGCTGACCTGCTCCTGGGTCCTATGCTGGTAAAAGCCAGTCTTAGAGCACAGTTTGATTCTTCCAGTGTGCAGCCAAGCCCAGCAGAAGCAGCCACAAACTGTGGATTACTTGTAGCATCAAATAGGTTGCCAATGAGCAGATATAGTCATTGGTTTACATCAGAGTCCCTCCCAAGAGGGACCCAGGACCAATACACCAAGTGGCCAGCTTCAGACAACCTCAGAGCAGGATCCAACAAGCGTATAAACAGCATATCTAAAGGGAAATTGCGGTAGGCACTAAACTCTGCTGAGGTGAACTCCATGTTTTTCTTTCTCTTCTTTTCTTTTTTCTTTTTCCATTTTCTCTTTTCTATTTCTTTTTTATTGTTCCTTTTCTTATTCTATTTTTTCCTTCATTCTTTTTTCCATTTTTAATTTTTCCTTATCCTTTTCATATTCTTTTTTTCTGTCATGTTTCTTCTTTTATTATTTTTTCTTTTTTCTTTCTCTTATTCCTCTTTTCAATTTTTATTTTTCTTATACTTTCTAAATTTCCTTATTATTTTTATTGTTGTTTTGGTTTGGTTTGGTTTGTCACCACCTGTACAGCAGCTTGTAAAGTGTTTCAACATTCACATCATAGGGGTGCCATAAGAAGAGAGCAAGAAATTGAAAACCTATTTGAAAAACTAATGAAGGAGAACTTTTCTAACTTGGTGAAGCAAATAGACATACAAGTTGAGGAAGTGCAGAGAATCCCAAACAACAGGAGCTCCAAGAGGTCCACACCAAGACACATCATAATAAAAATGGCAAAGGTTAAAGGTAAAGACAGGATCTTAAAAGCAGAAAGAGATGCCTACAAAGAAGCTCCCACACACTGTCAATTGATTTCTCAACAGAAACATTTCAGGCCAGAAGGTATTGGCATGAAATATTCAAAGTAATGAAAAGCAAGAGCCTACAACCAAGATTACTCTACCCAGCAAAGCTATCGTTGAGAATTGAAGGACATATAAAGAGCTTCCAGGACAAAAAAAAACTAAAAGAGTTCATCACGACCAAACCAGTATTACATGAAACCTTAAAGGGTCTTTTAAAGAAGAAGACAGAAAAAAAGATAAAAAATATAAACAATAAAATGGCAATAAACACGTATCAACAATTGAAACTAAAAAACAAAATAAATGAAGCAGAACAGAAACAGACTCATAAATACAGAAAGCATTTTGACCATTGCCAGATGGGAGGGGAGTTGGGGGAGAAGGGTGAAGAAAGTGAAGGGATTAAGAAGTACAAATTAGCCCTGCCTGGTGTGGCTCAGTGGATTGAGTGGTGGCCTGCAAACCAAAGGGTCACCGGTTCAATTCCCAGTCAGGGCACATGCCTGGGTTGTGGGCCAGGTCCCTAGTATGGGGCGTGTGAGAGGCAACCACACATTGATGTTTCTCTCCCTCTCTTTCTCTCTCCCTTCCCCTCTAAAAATAAATAAATAAAATAAAATAAATTATTACTTTTTTTAAAGTACAAATTGGTTGTTACAGAACAGTCACTAGTGATGTAAAGTACAGCATAGGAAATATAGTCAATAATCTGATAATATGTATGGTGTCAAATGGGTACAAGATTTCTCAGGCTGATCACTTAGTAAGCTATATATCTAATCATTCAGGTATACATCTGAAACTAATATTGTATGGTAACTGTAACTGAAAAATAAGAATTAAAGAAAATTCACCTTTGTTAACATATAATATCAATTTTTTAGACAAATTAGCACAAACCTTAATGAATGAAAAATCATAAGGAGTGATAATTGGCTATACACAGGGATTATCTATTTTATAAAATGATTCACCACAGGGTTTTTTATTGTGAGCCCACTCAATGCATTTAAGTTCTTGGTCAGTGTCTGTTTTCCCCATTACACTGTGAACTCCATGATGACAGTCATACTGTGCGATTGTTCACACTTATAGTACCTGGCATATAAGCTTTTCAATTGGCACTAAATATTTGTTAAATGTATAAAAAATATATTTAAAATACAACTCACCTTTATGCACAAAAATTTCTATATATTTTTTTGTTTATTTTTTTCAATTACAGGTGACATTTAATATTATCTATACTAGTTTCAAGTGCACAGCATAGTGGTTAGACATTTATACAATTTATGAAGTGATCCAACCAGTAAGTCTAGTACCCACCTGTCACCATCCATAGTTCAAAATATATTTGTAGTTTAAAACAAAGAGGGCTCACGGGGATATGCAAACTACGGTACACAGGTTGAATCCACACATGTCCATTCATTCACACATTGTCTATAGATGTTTTCACATTAGAACAGCAAAGGTGAATACTTGCGACAGACTGTATAGTCCACAGATCCAAAAATATTTATTTTCTGAATCTTCACGGGAAAAGTCTGCCTACCCTTGATTAGTATTCTACATCATCTCCAACACATGGTTTAGTATTTCTGCAAACCTACCACATTGGTATCTACTGTTGCCATGAAAAATTAAAAGGGAAATAAACTCCATTATATCCCCTAAGAACTCCTAACCATAGTAGAGGACATAAAAACAAAATTACTTTCCAATTAGATGCTACCTAATGAACTAGTAATATGTAGACTTTTTTCAACATTAATACAAAGATATACTTAGGTAGACATACTAAATACAACTTCTTGAAGAACCAGAAATAGTTCTGGAAAAAAAAATGGCTTTCAAGATATCTTAAAATTATTGAGACTAAAGAATCATTCTCAGCCCTGGCTGGGTAGCTCAGCTGCTTAGAGCGTCATCCCGATACGCCAAGTTTGCAGCACATACAAGAATCAACCAATCAATGCATAAGAGGAACAACAAATCAATGTTCATCTCCCCACCTTCTTCTCTCTCTAAAATCAATTTTAAAAAATCATTCTCACATATGTGAAAATGTTTCCAAATTTTATATAAATTTTAAGTGTCCTTTTTAACCACCCTCATATTAAATTAATATTTGCCATTTTTTCACATTTTTTTGTATCTTCCACCACCCCTCCCCCGCATTATAAAGACATGCCTACCAATACGCCAAAAGACATTTAACAGTTATCTATCTCCCTCAGTTTTAGGAGTGCTATTACTTCACTAGCATTACTTCCATAAAATATGAGCTAAAAAAAAAATCATAGTATTCCGATTATTTTTGTTAAACATCTCCATGAAAGGTTTGTGTGTAATATAATTGAAATGATTTGTGTGGTAAACCTTGAGTACAGCAGACTGAAGGATATGTAGGCTATACTTTTAGGAAACTGAATTTTGGTTTCCCTATCACATTTTTTGGCAGAGTAACCCTGGATTCTAAAGACTTATTATAATACATACAACCTGACTATAATAATTTAGGTAAATTATCATTATTCCAAGCTGAAATAGACTGTCTCTTTACAGAATTATCTCCCATCTTCAGCAATTCCAAATAGTTCAGTGCCATGTTTCACGTGGTAGAAGTCATCCATTCAAACCAAGTCAGTTTATAAAAGCCACCTGATCTAGATAAATAGAGATGTTATCATCCCATTGCACTTAAGGAAAGTTTAGTAAAAGAAAAATCAACAGACTTATTTTTATGCTTGTGAAATCAGTCTCTCACTTGCTTCAACAGACACTAGAGATCAGTTGTTATTACCATTATTTTAATCTTTTAGTTTAGTAAATAAAAGCCATGCCTACTCTTATTTGTAAGCCAAAGTTTGGAATTTTGATAACTATTAAACATTGTTTTCCGTAAAATATCAGAGCATTACATATAATAAGGATAAGTAGTTTCATGCTATATATAAACATAGATATCAAATGATGTAAAAAATTTTAAAGAAAATTTGTTTAATTTCATTAAAAAGCAACATACTAGGCATTAACTCCTTGGAAGCAGGAGCTGGTCTGGTTACGCACCACTGCACCATCAGTAGCTTGACCTGGCACTAATGGTATTCGAAAATTATTTTTTCAGATTTATTAAGATATAATTTACATATAGTAAAGTACACCCTTTTAAGTAGACAATTCTATAAATTTGAACAAACTTAAATGGTCATGTAAGCATTACAACAATCAAGGGAATATTTCCATCATCACTAAAAGTTCCCTTGTGCCCCTTTTTCATTAGTGTCCTCCTCTACCCCAAGCTCCACGAAGGTACTGATTTCTGTCCCTGCAGTTTTACCATTTCCAGAAGGTCAAATAAATGGAATCATACAGTATATACATTTTTTAGTCTGACTTCTTCCACTTAGTATCCATGTTGCTGTAGTAGTATTAGTAGTTCATTGCTATTTAGTGTCAAGGAGTATTCCATTGCATTAGTATACTATGATTTGTTTATCCATTCACCACTCGATGGATACTGAGTTGTTCCCAGGTTTTGGCAATTAACATTTACACACAAGTTATGCCTGGAAATATGTCTTCCTTTCTCTTGATTAAACAGTTAGAGAGGAATTGCTTGATCATATGCAATAATTGTTTTTGAGTACCTGAAAATGTCCCAATATTTCAAGTATGAATTTCAAGTATACTGTTGCTTAAGTCGATTTCATTTTTTTGTTTCTAAGTCCTCAAAGGTGTTTAAACATTATACCCTGAGTTAGGGCTGTGCAACTCTCACAGCCTGCTTCTTCATCTTAGAAGATCAGGAGTACTGATATCTATTTTAAGATTTAAAAAGTAACAGTTTAGGTCTATCGCTCTAAAATTTCTTTGCTGGTATAACTTTCAAAAGCTACTGAGTTTCTTACTTATTTGATTCCAGTCAGTTCTATGTGCCATTAGCATGCCAACAACTCTTTCCGAGACTGTACTTCTTTACCCTGAACACCTTCCCCCCGCCACTCTCCTTTTCCACACCCCCACTTAAAAATGTGTTGCTCTGAGGTTGTCAGGTTTCCATGGGGAGACTATACCTCTAGTTAGATCTTTGCCCTGACCCATTTTATCTAACTGGAAAGTTCGACTAGGTGCCATTTACTATAACCCTTGCCCTGAAGAACCTTAACCCATTGGAAAATGTATCAATAGTTGTGAAAACCAAACCTTTACTCTGGTCTTTGGTTCAAGGTTGAGCTTTAATAAGTTTTTGTTCTTCAAAGATTTTCTCAATTTTATCTCAATTTTTGAGGTTCATAAACAACTAACTCTACAAAGCAAAGATAATCAAAACAGTGTAGTACTGGCATAAGAATACATACATCAACGGAATAGAGTCCAAAAGTAAAACCACGTTTCTCTGGTCAGCTGATTTTTGACAAGCGTGCTAAGATCATTAAATGGGGAAGGAACAGTATTTTCAACAAATGCATTGACAACTGGATATCCACATGCCAAAGAATGAAGGTTGAATCTCGTTGCATACCACATACAAAAATTAACTCAAAATGGGTCAAAGACCTAAGTTAAGAGTGTGATTCTCATGGAAGAAAACATAAGGATAAATCTTAATGATCTTCCACCAATTCTTAGACATGACTCCAAAAGTACATATAGCCAAAAAAAAAAAAAAAAAAAGATAAATTGGACCTCATGAAAATTAGAGGCACGTGACTCTTCCAATATTTGAGGTCTCTAATTCCTTGAATCTCCACATTCCCTTTCATTTCTGATTGCAAAACAGCCAGTTCATTCCCAAACTTGTCTCCTCCTTAAATACTATGACAAATGCAATAGTAATAGCACATACTACTAATATTCTGTTTTCCAGCTTCTTCCCCTAGAGCACAAATTCATTACACATCTCTTCGGCCTTCCAGTTTACCAAAGGTGGCAGTCATACTAAATTCATTGCCACTACATAACAGTATTCTTCTATCTTTCCAGTCTCCATCAGTTTCCTCGCTCGGAACTGGAAAGCTAAGCAAAACCACACTTTTATTAGAGTTTTTGTTATACAACACCTGACTCTCAATACCAACTGCTGTATTAGGACAGCTTAGGATGATCACCCCAAAATCTCAGTAGCTTAACATACTCAAAGGGGCGTGGGAGAGTGAGTGAGAGAGAGAAGGAGAGAGGGAGAGAGGGGGAGGGGGGAGAGGGGGTGAGGTGGAGAGAAAGAGAGAGAGATTGAGGGAGGGAGAGAGAAAGAGCTCATTTTTCTTTATGTTCCACATTGTCACCCAGTGACCAAGCTGGGAGGTTTCACCACTTGAATTTTCACTGATCTTGTCAGAGAAAGAGTCAGCGGGAGGTTCAAATACCACCTCCTGTCTGTTTAGGCTTGAAAGAGAATAATTTGACTTATGCTCATATCAAGAGACTTGGAATGTTTGCTGATCACCATGGCCTCTGCAAGGTGTTATAGTTTTATTCATACAGATCCTGTACTTCCGTTAAATTTAATCCTGAATATTTTCTTCATCCCTAATTTCTTGAAAGCTTGAATTTCAAGGAAAAAGTGATCTAATACATTTTACTTTTACAAATATATTTATTCTTACCCAATCTTGACATGCAATTTTATAAGAAAGGTAGTATAGTATATAATAGGTTTAGAAATCTTATCAATTCTGATAAGAATTGGATCTCAGTGAAATCACATACTATCCCTGTGTCTTTGGACAAGCTACTGGGCTTCTCTAAACTGCAGTTTCCTCATTTTTAAAATGAGGACAATAACATTTACTTCAAAATAATACTTTGAGAATTAAACACAATAAGGTACGTAAAGGGATTACACTGTATCTGATTGGTAAAGCCCCTATTATTAGTATTTCACATATAACAGTATTCTTCAAATCATAGATTTACAATACTTACATGCGAAAAGATTTTATATAATAAAGGATCCACTTACAACATCAAAAAAATGTTCTCCCTGGTTTCAAACTATATCACAAAGCTATATTAATCAAAACAGTATGGTCGTTAAAAAAAAAAGAAAGAAATCCACCCAGACCCACAGATCAATGGAACAGAATACAGAGCCCAAAACAGACACACATATATGGCCAATTTACTTACAACAAAGGAGAATACACAATGCAGAAAGAATGGTCTCTTCAATAAACAGTGCTGGGAAAAGTGGACAGCCACATATAAAGAATGAAACTGAACCACTATTTTACACCACATCCAAAGTTAACTCAAAATGGATTAAAGACTTGAAAGTAAGATCTAAAAACATAAAATTCCTAGAAGAAAATATAGGTAGGTAGTAAGCTGCTTAACATTGGTCTTGAAGATGATTTTCTTTGGATTTAACACCAAAAGCAAAGGCAATAAAAGCAAAAATAAACAAGTGGGACTAAATCAAACTAAAAGTTTCTGCTAAGCAAAGGAAATCATCAACAAAATGACAAGTCAACCTACTTCATTTGCAGAGTGCTGGTAAATGCAAAGCTTTATGAAGACCTCTGGCACACTGCCAGAATGAGGTGCTGCCTGCCCACATCGTCCCCTTTACTGCATGTCCATCTTTGCACTTAACCATGTCTTTCCTCAAGCCTCCCTTCTGGTATTTTGTATCTCAGCTGAAGAAGATAAAGGAGTCTTCAGGGGAAATCATCTCCTTTTGGCTGGTGTTTGATAATTCCCCCCCTTCAGGTGAAGAACTTTAGCATCTGGCTGAGCTAGGACTTCCACAGTAGTGCCCACAGCATGTACTGGGAGTACCGAGGCCCAGCCACTGACAAACGGGTCAAGCACTTCCACTACTCCAAGGTCAGGTTCCCACTGCCCCACTTGGTCCTTCATCACCAGCACGAGTGTTACCAGCACAAGCCAAGCTTTACTACCAAGAAGTCCAACACTTTCTTTTAGATGGTGGGCTTCCTTGTCCCCTAGCCTGTCCAAATAAACTCCTTGGGAAAACCAGGAGGCAAAAAAAAAAGACAAATATTGAGAGGGAGAAAATATTTTCCAAATCATATACCTGATAAAAGGGTTAACATCCAAAATACATAAAGAACTCATACAACTCAAAAGTAAAAAAAAAAAAATTAATTAAAAAATGGGCAAAAGATCTAAACAGACATCTTCCAAAGAAGATACACAAATGGTCAACAGGTACATGAAAAGATACTCAGCATCCCTAATCATCAGGAAAATGTAAATAAAACCAGTGAGCCTGACCTGTGTGGCTTGGTTGGGTGTCATCCCACAAAACGTTAAGTCATGGGTTCAATTCCCAGCCAGGGCACACGCCCACTCACGCGCCTACAAGAGGAAACTGATGTTTCTCTCTCGCATCAATGTTTCTCTCCCTCTCTTTCTCCCCCACTTCCCTGTTCTCTAAAAAAATAAATAAGCAAATTAAAAAAATTAAAAACCACAATGAGATAGCAGTTCATTCCTGTTAGAACGGCTATTATCAAAAAGATAAGAGAGAAATGCTGGTGAGGATGTAGAGAAGAGTACCTTGGTGCACTGTTGGTAGGAACGCAAACTGGTACAGCCACTATGAAAAACAGTATGGAGGTTCCTCAAAAAATTTCAAAGACAACTACCGTGTGATCCAGCAATTCCACTTCTAGGTATTTATTTGAATGAAACAAAAACACACTTGAAAAAATGTCTGCATCCCATTTTCATTGCAGCATTATTTACAACAGCCAACATATAGAAACAACCTGAATGACCACTGACAGATGAATGAACAGAGAAGATGTGGTATATAAATACAATGAAATATTATTCGGTCATAAAGAAGACCCATTTGCGATAACATGGATGGACCTGAAGGCCATAAAGCTGAGTAAATCAGACAGAAAATGACAAATATCGGATAATCTCATTTATATGTGAAATATTTGTTTTATACTGGAATTTTGTTCCTTTTTACTCCCTTCATCCATTTTTTTCCACCACTCCATCCTCAGCCTCTGGTACCAATCTCTTTGCATCTATGAGCTTTTTAAAAAATTTTTAAGTCATGGGGATGTAATGTGCAGCATACTGACTAGAGTTAATAGTATTGTATATGTGAAAGTTGCTAAGAAAGTAGATTTTAAAACTTCTCATGACAACAAAAAAATTCTGTAGCCATGTATGTGATAGATGCAATCAGACTTATTGTGGTGACTGTTTCACAGTACATAAATATTAAATAATTGTTGTACACCTGAAAATAACATAATGCTATATGTTGATTAGATCTTAATTAAAAATAAAAAAAATCTTAAAGCATTTACCCAGTTTTGGAAACAAAAAAGGCGTTTGACTTACCTTGAACAGTAGTCATCTTCCTCTTCATATGATTTAATTTGTGTTGATATAGGCTGAGATCGTACTTCTTGCTGATCTCTCTAGTTAAATGAGTAAAGATAAGTCACTAGGAAAGAACCTCGACAAAAGTAGGATTTATTCAAATGCCTTTCTGATCATTCATCCTTTCAGAGTTGTTTCACAATTTCCATGAAATCAAGACACAGAATTCTAACACTATGGTATGAAAATAAGGTCAGTTACAATATAGTTTCAACGTAGTTTTGCCTTTCATCCATTCTGGGTTAAGAAAGTCAATTCTAAAGGAAAAATGTAAGAGTGACAATGCCATTATATGATCTTACCCAGCTCCTGCTTCCACACTACATTAGAGTCTTCCATCTTGTATAACATGCAAAGGAAATTAGACTCACAAGAAATGAAAACATAAATCTATTTAATGGTTGAAAAAACTTGTTACAAATCACACAAAGCTTCAATGTTAAGAATACCACAAAAGGCTAAAAAAAGAAGCACTAAGAGTAAAACCTTTTGACAAAGATATATAAAGAAATGAAAGTGAGTAAACAAATACTCAATGTGGCAGAAATTATATCCATTAGCTCCTGTGGGGGCAGGAATGCCTTCCCCCTTTCCCAGCCCGACCCGGTTTTCTACTCTGCTCTTTAATTAATAATTAAATAAATAAATAAAATCTTTATTAGAGGGCTCTTGGAGCAGAATACATAATGAATCTCTCATTCTACTATAAGTTTGGGTTTCTTTGTTCAAGTATTTTCTGGCTCTTCAGACACTGGCAAAAACTAACAGATGTAATAAAAATATTTCTTTTTTAGTGAAATATTTAATTACCAATTCAACTACTAAATCTGCAACCATTACCTAAATATATTATCTGAAATGTTTTATACACACACACACACACACAAACACAACCTTCCTTATTCTAAACTAACAAATAATGATGAATCTGCATAACGCCTTAAAGTAAAATATCCACTTCTTTTCCCTGCCCCCATCAACTCCAAGACAGGGTGGAGGGTGGGGTTTAAAAGAATGAATTATAATTAAATTAGAGTCAGACCTAAAAAAGAAAGTTTGAAAGTAGCCATTTTAGTCCTCTAAAGAATGCTACTATATAGTATCAAAACTAACCGTGGGAGCGCTGATGTTAAAGAATGGATGCTTCAGGTAGGAGTAACCACTCCGGTCCTCGGGACGGAGCAAAGATGCCTGCGTTGTTTAGTGTCGCAACCTCACTACGTCTTTCCTAACCATAAATCCAATTACGGTCTAGCCTTAAGAATTTAAGTTAAAACCAACTGCAGGATTTAAGAAACAAATTACCACCTGAGTAGGAAACAAATACAATCTGATGATTGTTATCCTTTATCCAACTTTTGCTCAGAGACCATTTTATTTCTTTACTTACTGAATTGCCAGTGTTAACTTTACATAGCTACTTTCAAATATTAATCTTAAAAATAGCGGGAAAGATTATTAAATATTAATGTTCTTATTAGATGATTGATTTCTAAACAGACAACATTTTTGGTGGCTTTTAAAAAAATCTGAGCTTATCAAAACATATACATGCATATACACACATACTGACCTATACATATATTCATGTTTAATTTGTGATAATTCATGGAGCTGAAAATTTATGCTATGTGCATTTTTATGTATGTTAATATAAATCGAATTTAAAAATTTTAAATGTAGCACTTACAGGAAATTACTAACAACATTTACTTACTATTGCTTCCTCAGCTTGTCGAACCAGATCAGCTGTTTTTGCCTCTAATTCTGCATTTAAACGCCTAAAAGCAGAAAATAATTTACTAATTGGGTTGTACTGAAGATTCTAACAAAAATACAAGTAATTAAATTTCAGTAACTGCACTTTATCTAATCAACAAATTCCAAAACAAACACATTTTATTTTAAAATTAACACAGTATTAGAATGCTTACCTCCAACTCCCCATGATCCCTTTTTTTTGGAGGGGGAGGCACACAGAAACTCCAACAGTGTGACTCCTGGCTTCTCTCTGACCCTCACTTCAGGTAGAATGACTTATTTGGGAAGATTAAACTGGTGGGAATAAATTTCACTCTTCATCTTCTTGGGATTAACTGGGGATAGGAGTGGGGCAGGGTAAGAGGGAGGCCTGCTTTGGTCTGGGGTGTTGCTATGGCACTTTTTTTTTTAAGATTTTATTTATTTTTATTTTTAGAAAGAGGGTAAGGGAGGGAGAAAGAGAGGGAGAGAAACATCAGTGTGTGGTTGCCCCTCACACGCCCCCTACTGGGGACCTGGCCCACAACCCAGGCATGTGCCCTGACTGGGGAATGGAACCAGCGACCCTTTGAGCCAATGCTCAATCCACTGAGCTACACCAGCAGGGGCTGCTGTGACATTTTTATTATGTTCCTGTCTATTTTTCACCTATAACATATACATAATTTTGTACTGTGTTTTCACATAACAAATAGAAGATATGTTTATCTCTTTATAATTAGTGCCTTAAATGCATATAAAATAATCTAATAGCTGAAGTTAAAATAATGGATTAATCTATCCCTATTGTTAGTTCAAGTCCCTTTTTTCACTTTTAAAAGTAACACTATAACAAAAAGTATTATAAACTCTATAATAAAAAGTATTCAAAAATATGTAAATTTTTTTATTCTATTCATAGAATAGAATAAAAAAATTTCTAGACCATTTAGGATCATTTGAAGTTATATGAAGAAAATATGTTGAGCAATTTTTTAAATGAGATATTGTTTCTTTTTATTAGATATGTGATTCAGAAGTAACACAAATCACTTGCAACAGCAATTACCTCCCTCTCAAAAGAAAATCAGTAACATATCCCCTCTTATAACAGTCCAATGTTTTAGGAAATATTTCACATCTTAGGATGAGTGAATCAAAAGAAAACTATCTAATAAAGACTTAAAGTTCCATTTAAGATAGCGTTACCTGAGGTTTTACATTTCCCTAAAAAGAACCATTAGAAGTTTCTCGTCAATATAGTAGACCAAGTTGGCTCAGAAGGCTTTTCTTCTGCTCAAAACTGATGGAAATACTGGATAAAATATAATGAAGGATATATTGCTAAGCTCAAACTCAGGCAAGAGAAATAGCTTGGCCCCCAAAATAAAGCAGCCAACTAAAAGTGAGAGCAGTTAACAGGAACAGAAGATGAAACAGCTTAACAGCTAAAAATGATGCATGTGTGGGAGTCATGAAGTGCTATACCTGATAAACACAAACAAAAACACTAACCATAACCTTAGGTGAGCAGGAATGAAACTACAGCCATAGGTGAAAAAGAATCTCTTGTGAGTAGTGAGAATATACAGGAATGTGGTCCAAGTTCATCTTACCCGGATAGTATAGGGGTTTTATACCGAAACTTAAATACAGAAAGTTGGCCTAACCAGTGAAAAAACTGATAAGCTAAATGCAAAACCACCCTTAAGGAAATTTACTCTTCTATAGGTATACAACGCTCTCAGAAAGTAAACTCTGCTAAAGATGACTCCACAAAGAGAGCAAATTGCACAAAGAAACAAGTCACCAAGAGGGAGAATCAGCAGATGCAACAAAATTTGTACTAGAATTGAAGATAATAAAACAATCTTAAAAAGATTTTTAAATAATCATCTTTAATTAAAAAAAAAGAAAACAAGACTAGAAACCATTAGGTAAGAGCCAGACATTATTACAAAAGAACACTGAATATGGAAAAGAACCAAATAGAAATTACGTAAATGAAAACACAGTCATCGAACTTAAAAATTCAAACTCAATGGATAAGTGGAACGATAGAATGATCTGAAGGGGAAATAAGTGAATTAGAAGACAGGTATGAAGAAATTACCTAAAAGGAGGTACAGAGAAACAGAAAGTTAAAAATATGAAAGAAAGATTAACATCCATTAAAGACAGACTATACGACAAAGACAGATTTATATCTACCTAATAGAAGGTACAGAGGGAAATCCCAGATAAGGAGGGAATGTCAATATTTGAAGACATAATGCTGAGAATTTTCCAGAAACAAAGAAGGATATGGATCTTGAGCAGAATTAAGAAAACTAATACATATCTGTACACATCATGATGAGAATGCAGAACTTCAAAGACCAAGAGAATATTTTTTAAACTACCAAAGCAAATAAGAACAGATAGTCTACCAGTATGATTATCTAAAAAGCTGATAGTAGGTGGCTCATCAACATCTCTACATTCCCATGAAATGCTACTTTTAATGAACTGTGGAGGGAAAAATAGTGGCCATCTAGAATTCTATGTTCAGCTAAACTGCCTTTGAAGAGTAAGTGCAAAGTAAGAAATTTTTCAGAAAAGGTTGGAGAATTTAAGACTCAAATTTTCATAGAGAGAAATAATGAAGTGTCTATACTTCAGGAAGAAAATAATTAAACCTGGAAAAGAAAAGAATCATGATAAGCAAAAAAATTAGAAAACATAATGATAAATCCAAATTAGTACAGACTATAAAAATAACAGGTAGAGGTATTCAAAACAAAAGGAAGTAAAATATCTAATAATATCTAACTTGACAGGCTGGGGAAGCCAAGTTAAAACACTCTAAGGTCTTTCCAAACTGGTAAAAGAAAAATAAAGAAAATATAAACTCATTCAATACAATAGAAGACAGAAGAGCCCAAAACAGGCACAATTATTATAAAAAAAAATATTATGGCCAAAACAACTTCAAATTAACAAACAAAATAATATAAATGTACTTATTAGGAAGCAGAAATTATCAGACTCAATGTAAAAGGAATTCTCTTATAGCTAAATGACATAAAAGTTTGAATATAAAGGAATGAATAAAGATATAACAGACACTACATAATGAAAGGAATAATTAATCTCTAGAGGATTTAAATAAATCAAATAATATATTCTCAAAACAAACAACAGACAAAATTACATGAACAATTATTCTTCAATTATAGTTATAGATGAATTGCACAATTCAACAGAAACCAATGCAGCTAATAGAAAAAAAAAATGATGGTATACTTATGTTATGGACATGAAAATTAATTAGCTTGATCTAACAGATGGTCAACAAATAGTAATATACTTTTTAAAAAGATTTTATTTATTTTTTAGAGAGAAGGGAAGAAAGGGAGAAAGAAAAGGAAAGAAACATCGATTGGTTGCCTCTCACATGCCCCCAACTGGGAACCTGGTCCACAGGCCAGGCATGTATCCTAATTGGGAATCGAACTGGCAGCTTTTCAATTCTCAGGTCAGCACTCATTCCACTGAGCCACACCAGCCAAAGTAGTAATATACTTTCTATCAAAGAATATTATTAAAAAGTGAACATGTATCATACTTGACCACATCTAAGTTTCATTACATTTTTGAAAATCAATGTTATGTACATTCTCTGACTACAGTGCAATTAAAATAACAAAATTGAGAAAAAAACATGTTTAGAAACTAAAAATAGTCTTTAAATAATTGATATGAAAATCATAAAATATTTAAAAATATTAAATTACCACAAAAGAAATACGTATCAAAACAGGTCCTCCAATACAGAGAGAGTTGGAGAGAAATTTATAGAAATTAAATGTATTTATTAAAAAATAAGAAAGAAACAAAAAATAATAAACCCACCAGAACTGGAAGAGATAGAAACAAGACTAATGAAAATTTTTTAAAAACTTAGATTAGCAATAAAACAAAAGCTAATTCTCTGAAAAGACCAATAAAATATACAGACAATATTGGAAAGTCCCCAAAAGGTATGTATCGGGTTACATACATAGTCAAGGTCTAAAACATAAGAAATAATCAGAATAAATATATTCTAATATATTTCAAAACACTTTATATGGACACTTTTCTAGAAAACTATCAAATAACCAAAATTTATTCTAGAAGGAACAATTATTATTAAAGAAACTAAATTGATAGGCAAAAAAAGCCCACACCAAACTGTTTCACAATGTTAATCAAAAAGCAGATGATCCCTGATAACAAAAAGCTTCCAAGAACAGAATTTTTTTTTAAAAAGGAAAAAGATTCAACTTATAAGGATAATACTTGTATCAAAACCAGAAAGGAAAAGAACTAGAAAAAAAGTGAAAGACTGATTTTACTTTTGTTCATAGATATAAAAAACCTATGTAAAATGAAAGCAATTACATTTAGCAGTCTTTAAAAGAAAATTTTTAAAAATCTGCCTTTGTAGTTCAGTACATTAAAACATTAAACAAGGGGGTGAAAAAAATTTTCACCACCTAAATTAATTTGGGGAAAAAAGTTTTGATAAGATTTAACAGTCATTCAAAGTAGGAATTAAGGGAAATAGCATCCTTAAATCTGATAAAAGAGATCTAGCAAAACTCTATAGCAAACTTCAAAGACAGTGATAAGTTATTAAAAGTGGGTTCCTTAAAAATCATAACCAAGATAAAGACACTGCTATTTTTTCAATTCTACATTGAACTGGAGGTTCTAACTAGGTTGAGAAAAGAAAAAGAGAGATACATGAGAAATCGTAAAGGGACCAAAAAAATCATAATTTGTGTATAAGTGTGTTTATGAAAAATCCAAGGAACTCTATGTAATGAATAAAAGTTAAGCAGAGAGGCTGACGGAGACTCAGATATGGAGCCAGCCTGCCAGCTCTGTAGGGGAAGGGCTCAGAAGAGGAGCAATAGCCTCTGCCAGCACTGCTGTCTGAGAGCAAGCTCCCCCTCCAGGTCTCAGCCTGATGCCAGACTCTTCAGTTCCTTTCCATATGCCCCTGGTGCCTTTCTAGTGCTCTGCTGCCCCAGTGCTGGAACTTGGAGTGAATCTAACTCTTTCAGTCCCAAGAGCATCCAAAGGCATGTAGCAGCTGTGAAGTAAGGTCTGAGCTGACACAATCTACTCTGCTGGTTTTATGGATATCATCGGCAAGACCAGAAAAAATTTCTATTTGATCTGTGACACCAAGGGTTGTTTTCCTGTTCATTACATTATACCTGAGAAGGCCACATACAAGTTGTGCAGAGTCAGAAAGATCTTTGTGGGCCCAAAAGGAATCTCTCATCTGGTCACTCATGATGCTCACACCATCTGATTTCCTCATCAAGGTGAATGACACAATTCAGATTGATGTGGAGACTGTGTATGGTGGTAGCCAGAGGTTCTAACCTGGGAAAAATGACCAACATTTTGAAGAAACATTTTGATTCTTTTAATGTGGTTCATGTGAAAGATATCATAGCAATAGCTTTGCCACCCAGCTTTCCAACATCTTCATTATTGGCAAAGATAATTTCTCTTCACCATGGAAAAAGGTATTTGCCTCACTACTGCTGAAGATAGAGACAATACACTGGCAAACAAAATGAGCAGTGGATAAAATAAGCTATTGGTGACATAATTGGAAAAGTTTTTAAAATTTAATTAAATATAATATGGGATGAAAATAAAATACTCCATCTAACAACCACAGGATATACATCCTTCTTAAGCTCACATGGAACATTCACTAATATAGACCACATTGTGGTCCATAAAATACACCTTACAATTTTAAAAGAGTAGAAATCATATAAAGTATGCTCACATACCATAACTGAATTTAATTAGAAATCAAAACCAGAAAGATAACTAGAAAATTGCTAAATATTTGGAGATTAAACAAAAAAACATAAGTAACTCATGGGTCAAAAGATAAAGGAAATCTAAAAATATTTTTAACTAAATGAAAATGAAAATACAATTGTACAAATGTGTGGGATGCAGTAAAAGCAAAGCTTAGAGAGAAATTTATAACATTAAATGCATACTGAAAAGAAGAAAGATGTAAAACCCATAACCTAAGCTTCCATGGTAAGAAACCAGAAAATGAAGAACAATTTAAGCCTAAAGGAAGTAGAAGAAAAGAAGTAATAAAAATTGGAACAGAAATCAATGAAATTTAAAACAGAAAAACAATAGAGAAAATCAATGAAACCAAAGCTAATTATTTGAAAAAATAAAAAATTTATAAAATTTTAGCTAGGCTAACCAAGAAAAAAAGAGAGAACACACAAAATGCTAACATTACAAATTAAAGAAAAGCCACCACTACTGATCCCATGGACTACAGGATAATGAAGGAATACTATGAACAACTTTATGCCCGCAAGTGTGATTAACTTACATGAGATAGATCAATTCCTTGAAAGATACAAACTATCAAACTCACACATGGAGAAACAGATAATATGAAGAGGCCTATATCTATTAAAGTAATTAATTCAGTAATTATAAAATTTCCAAAGCAGAAAGCACAAGACCTAGATGCTTTAACTGGTGAGCTGTACCAAATATTTAAGAAGGAAATGATACCAGAGACTAGAAGCAAAAGGAACATTTCCTAACTAATTCTATGAGGCCGGAATAAAGGTAATACCAAAACCAGATAAAGACGTTACAAGAAAAGTACAGACCAAGATCTCTTATGAGATAGATGCAAAGATCCTTAACAAAATATTAGTAAATAAAATCCAGCAATGTATAAAAATAATTATATACCATGACCAAGCAGGATCCAAGTATTCAAGGCTGGTTCAAAATTCAAAATCAATTATTGTAATCATCACATTAACAAACTAAAGAAATAAAACAAAACATATGATCATATAAATTGATGTACAAAAAGCATCTGAAAAAAGCCAATATTCATTTATGATTTTCAAAAAACCTCCAAGAGAGGTCCCTAAGAAGCTTCTGCCTAGTTTTCTCCAGACTGCCCTCCATGCATCTTTTCTCACTGCTGATTTTGCTTTGTAAACTTTCACTGTAACGAATGACAGCCATGTTAAGCAGAGCTGACTATCCATATCTATATAGATAGGTGTTAGGATCAATCTACAAAAATCAATGTTCCTACACATCTAACCAATTAGAAAACATAGTAGGAAAAAAGGCACTCATTATAGCAACAAAACCTGTAAGAAACCTTGAAAAAAATTACATATCAAGACTTTTATGTAGTAATATGATAAGATACTATTAGGAGATACCAAAACACCCATGTGTAAATGGAGATGTACCATATTTGTGAAAGGGAAGATTCAATAGCATAAAGATGTCAGTTCTCTGCAAATTAATCTATAAATACAGTGTAACTGGCATTTACAGGCAGGCGATTGGGCAGGTGGAGGGGTGGTGTAGAGGTTACTACCCTACCAGCTCTCAAGACCAATTAAAACAGATGTCACATCATCTTATTGTTTAGCTCTCTGGTTTTATGATACACACATGAAGCTTAGAAAATCTATTGACTTCAATGATCAGTATGTTCCTTAGTCTATCCTCTCAGTGGTTATTTCCTCCAATTCTGGATAGAAATCCCTGGGAAGTCCCATGTTCAGCTGATTGAAAAGACATCACAATATGCTTAACATGAACATAGTATGTGGCAAAATACTGTGTTATGAACTCATATTCTTGCCTATAAAAATGGTCAAAAACAAATACCATATGATTTTACTTATACGTTGGAATCTACGAAAAAGAGAGAAAACAAAACAAATCAACAAACAAAACAGAAACAAACTCACAGACACAAAGAACATACAGGCAGGTATCAGAGAGGCAGGGGCTGGGAGAGGGAGTAATTAAGACTTACAGTGGTGATCACTATGTAGTATATACAAATACTGAATTATAATGTTGGGCACCTGAAATATATATAATGTTGTATACCAATTTCATCACAACAAAAAAAAAGGGATGACCAGACATTTTACTCTTCTCTGTGGTGTAGAAGTGATCTACAAGCTTCAGTCAGAGCTTAAAACTACTCTGTTGAGATGCCTCTAATTTGTACACTGCACAGTACAGGTTACAGAACAAGCAACACCTGGGTGCCTTTACCACAAAACAACTTTTGCTAAAAATGGAACAGTTCCTGTAGATGCCTCGCTTTAAACAAGACCATATCCCTAATGACAGCCAGAGCCAGGTGCAAAATATACCCTTAAATAAACAAATGAAGAAACCTAATCAATACAGGTGGTTAGTGCTATCTAGTGTACAGTGATGAAAATAACTGTTTCGGGTCGAGCACAGCTGATTCAGAATTGCATATGGACAACAGATCTGGTGCTTCAGTTCAGTCTTAAACTGGAATAATAGACCCATTTAATCAAACAAAGAGGAATGATCATGTTCCTACATGCTCTGGCAACGGGGCATGTGTCTCATTCATCTAGAGAGTATGTATCAGCTTTAACTTTAAATATGCTTTCATTTTATGTACAAATTACATGGTAACTCTGTTTAACTGTTTAAAGAATTGCCAGGATGCGTTCCAAATTTTAAATTAAATTAGTTACTTTAAAAAAAAGTGAACTGTTAAAATATAATTTTTTGGAGAGCATATACACAACGGTAAATAAAAGACATGCTCTTGGACCTCGTGGAACTCATCATCCAGTGGAGGAAAAAGACGAAAAGTAAACGAACACATGAATTTATTATAACGTTATGCTAAACGCAAAGGAAAACTAATAAGAATTTTTAAGTAAAGTAACAGAGTCGTCTATTTAGCATGGTCAGAGAAGACCACTCAGCATGACGCGTAGAAGGCGTGTCTGACTGCGCCCAAGAAAAGAGAAGGGAAAAGGTCCAGGAACTGAAAGGACAGTTAGGCTGGAGAGAGCACAAGATCAAACAAGACGCAGCAGCCAGATCTGACAGAACTTTTGAACTTCAACATGAAACCACTATGCAGTTTTGGGCAGGGGAATGACATGATCAAATTAAAAGATTACTCTTGGCATCTGTGTGAAAACTGGGGACTGAAGAGTGAAATCGTCCAAGAATGAAAGCACGTGTTGTCTGGATAGTTTGTAATTACGCTGAGCAGATAAAGGAAGGAAATCCTTTTCTTAATTCCAAATGCCCTAAGAAATAGGCTTTCAATTTAGAAACCAAGCCTAAAAGAAATTTACAAACGTAAACTCTAGGAACTTGGAATTAAATGGAATTCCTTAAACTAGAAACTGAACTATTTGTGGCAATTCCTGCTATCAATACCACGTCTAGCAGTATCATCTTACTGACGAAATGTTTGCTTGGATTAAATTAAATTTTCACCCACTTCAAACACCTAGGACGAAAGCGAGCTCAAGTAAAAAAGACAGTAAGAGAATGCTGGGCAGTGCGCGTTCCCAAAGAGCCAGTCACCGGTGACAGTAATTGTACGCAGCCTCACTGAAGAGAAAGAAAGAAGGAAAAGGTGAACCGCCAGATTTCTTACTTATATTCTTCCTCCTTGGCGAGGAAGTCCCGTCGAGGTGTAGCAGGTTGCTGAACGCGTGGCGGGAGGGGAGCCCCTGAAACGGTCCGTCTCTGTAAAACAGACGGAGACCTTCAGACCCAGAGTTATAAGAGGTTCAGCGTCTCCCCACCCCAAACCTATTCACTAGCCAGGAGTTTGGAGCTGAACTGACCCTGAGCCCAACACCTCGCCCAGCCATCTTTCGCGACCAAGACGCCGTTACCGAGGCAACGACGTAACTTACCGCGAGAGCTACCTCATCGCCGACATCCTCACGCTCGGCACGCCCACTTCAGTCCCGCGCTCTTAACCCGGGGCCGCGCAAGGCTGGGCGGAGCCCGAGGGCGGGGGCCACGGGTGTGGCGGGGGCGTCCTGGCCTCTTTCCACCTCCGCTTGGTGAACGGCAGAAGGACCGCGCGCTGCCTCGAACCTAAGAAGCCGATGTGCTGCGTTGACTTATAAATTCTTAGGTGGCGAGGCAAGGGGGGCAGAGGGATGGACAGTGATGGGACCATGATGGGACTTTGATGACACAGAGACACTTTTGGGGATAATAGAAAAATTTTATATTTTGATTGTGGTGGTAGATATACAGTGTATAAATTCGTGAAAATTCAACAAGTTATACACTTAAAGGTGTATTTTATTGTAGAGGAGTAATACTTCGATGAAGTTTACTTTTTAGAAAGACAAAAAGATAAATTCTTAAGTTGTCATGGAGGGGTTTCAAACCGAAGAAGGCAGGTCTGCTTCAAATACTGGGTGGGAAGCGAGATAGTAAAGCCCCTACTCTGTTGTGCTTTTCCAAAGTTAGTGGCCAGCCCGACCTCACCCCGTTTTGTTTAAAATGAACTCTTCAGCGGAATTCTAAGTTCTGATTTCTCACAATTATTTATAGCATGCGTCAGAGCTCAGACTCTGAAGTCATTAAGCCTAAGTTTATGTCCGGGTTGTACCACTTACTAGCCATGTAGTCTTGGACAAAGCCCTCAGTATCTCTCGACTACTTCATCTGTAAAACAGGAGTAAGAACAGAGCCCATCTCACAGCTGATATGATGAGTAAATGAAATGTGCTTAGGCTTGTGCCTGGAACACAGTAAGCAGTCCAAAGTTTCCAATTTGGGGGAAATAAACTCCAGAGTAAAACTTCACATTTAGGGTCAATTAATCTTCAGTGAAGGTGCTAAGACCATTCAATGGGAAAGAATAGTCTCTTCAACAAATGGTACTAGGATAAGTGGATGTCCGCATATAAAAGAATGAAGTTGGACCCTTATCTTACACTGTGTACAAAAATTTACTCAAAAGGGATCAAAGACCTAACCTTAAGAGCCAAAATTATAAAGCTCTTCAAAGAAAACATAAGTGTAAATTTTCACCCTCTCGAATTAGGTAATGATTTATTTGATGTGACACCAAAAAACACAACAAAGTTAAAAACATTTGTTTCAAAGGATACCACAAATAAAGTGAAAAGACAGACTATAGAAGGGAAGGAAAATTTTGCAAATCTTACGTTTGATGAGAGACTTGTGTCCAAAATATAGAGAGAGCTACTAAAACTCAAAGAGATAAATAACCCAAGTGATTTTTGGGCAAGGGTCCTGAATAGGCATTACTCCAAAGATATATAAACAGCCAAAAACACATGCAAAGTTGCTCAATATCATTAGTCTTCAAGGAAATCAAAATCAAAATCACAGTGAGATGCTACTTCATACCCACTAAGATTACTATACAGTAACCAAAAAGACAGACAATAACAAGTGTTGGGGAGGATATAGAGAAATTCAAACCTTCATGTTAGTGGGAATATAAAATTATGCAGGCACTGTGGAAAACAGTCTGGTAATTCCTCAAAAGTTTACAAATAGAGTTACATGATTCAGCAACCCACCCCTAGGTAAATACCTAAGAAAAGTGAAAACTTAGTCTCCACACAAAAAAATGGTACACAAATATTTATAGCAGCATTGTTCAGAATAGTCAAAATGTGAAAATAACCAATCATAAACTGTAATGGGTAAATAAAAAGTGGTATATTCAGCAATGGAATGTTATTTGGCAACAAAAAGGAATAAATTACAATACTACAATATGAATGAACCTTGAAAACATGCTATGTGAAAGAAACAGTTCACAAAAAATACATATTCCATTCAAATACAACTGCATGTTATATACAATGTCCAGAACAGGCAAATATATAGAGACAGAAATTAGATTAGTGGTTGCCTAGCCCTGGCAGATGATAGGGGATTGGCTAAGTGGTTGCAAGGAGAGGTTTTTTTTTGTGGCAGGGGGTGGAGGGATTAATGAAAACGTTCTAAAATTGATTGTGTTAATGGTTACACAACTCTGTGAATATATTGTACTAAAAGCCAATGAATAGTACATTTTATATGGTGGATTTTAGGTTTGTGAAAGACATCAATCAAGTTGTTTAAATATTAAAAATAAATAAATTATTAAAATGAAAAAGTCAAGAGACAGAAAAGTACACCATTCTGATGCTATTCAAAAGAGAGCTGGAGTAACTATAATAATTTCAAACAAAGATGACTTCGGAACAAGGAAAATTATCAGTGACAAAAAGAAGCATTACCTAATGATAAAGAGGTCAGTTCTCTAAGAAGACATAACAATCCTTAGTGTGTATGCACCTAAAAATGAGTGTCAAAACACATGAGGCAAAACTTAATAAGAAGGCAAAAATATATAAATAAACCCACTAATATATTTGGAGACTTCAACACCCCCTTTCAGCAATTGATAGTTCGAGCAGACAGAAAATCAGTAAGGGTATAATTGTCTTGAACCGTACCATGAACTTGATCTAATTGACAGCAAATACTCCACCCAACAACAGCAAAATACACATTTTTCTCAAGGTCACATGGAACAGTCACCAAGATACACCACATTCTGGGCCATAATGTGCACATTAATAAATTTAGAAGAATAGAAATTATGCTTACTTTTTTCAGGCTGCTATAACAAAATACCACAAACTGGGTGACTTAACAGAAAATAAATATATTGTCTTCGTTTTGGAGGCTAGACATCCAAAATCAAGGTGTTGGCAGGTACATATTGCCCTTGAAAACCTGTAGGGGAGAATCTTACCTTGTCTCTTCCTAGCTTCTGGTGGTGGCTGTCACTACTTGACCTTCCTTGGCTTGTAGTGACATCATTCCAGTCTGCCTCTATAATCAACATAGGTTCTCCCTGTGTGTATCTGTCTTTACATTTCTTCTCATAAAGACTCCAATCAATTTACTTAGGATCCTGTTTTCATGTCAGTCTCAGCCTATTGATTGCGATGCTGTTGGCTAGGGAGAGGCTAGGGGCACTCACCTGGGCTCTTACTACTCGTGGCCAGCCCACCACAAACATTCCCCTCCATCCCTCCACCCCAGACATTTCCCCAACCAGAGCCAGTGTTGTGGCTAGACGGGACCTTGTGGTTCTTATTGTGATTTAAGATGCACCTCAGTAACAACCATCAGGGAACTCTGATAAGACAAGGTTTATTACTCACAAGTCCTGGAGGAGAGTTGCATGCAAGTCCAATGGCCACACAGATAGGTCCAAGGTAGAGAGACAAAGCACACCTTGGGTTCTGCCTTTACTGGGGTCAACAGCAGGGTGCCTAGGGTATTATGGGTTCACTTCTTATTGGTGAATTTTAAAATTCAGGAATTAGGGTTCATAAAGGAGAAACTGTAGTCATTCATACAGTTAGTTATCTAGGTTATCCAGGGCTTTCTAAAAGGAGAACTTCATGGATGGGGAAGGACTAGCTCCTTAACTAGTCGTTTATCTAGTTGCTCTGTCATCCAGTTGGCAATGTGTTTATTCAAGATGGGTGTCTTTGAAATGCTCCGGCAACCACAAGCTTAATGTCAGGCATTTATATTATAATAAAAGCACTTATTGCCAGGTACTTACTCTATAGACTCACCTTATTGATCTCATCCTGACTTGATTACATCTGCAAAGACCCTATTTCCACATAAAATCATATTTGCAGGCTGAGGTGGTAGTGGTTTATGACTTTGACATATATTTTGGGGGGACACAACTTAACCTATAACAGAAATCATACAAACTATGTTCTCAGGCCACAGCAGAAATAAACTAGAAATCAGTAACAGAAAAATAGTTGGAAAACACCCAAAATATTTGGAGATTAAACATAGACTTCTAAATAATACATGAGTCAAAGAAAAAGTCTCAAGAGAAATTTAAAAACATTTTGAATTAAATGAAAATTCAACTTTCAAACCTTGTGGGATGCAGTTAAAGCAGTGCTTAAGACAAGAGTGCTTAGCATTAACTGCATATATTGGAAAAGAAGTAAAATCTAAAGTCAACAGTCTAAGATTCCACCTTAGGTAATGAGAGAAAGGAGAGCAATTTAAGCTTAAAGAGAGCAAGAGAACAGAAATAATATATATATGTGTTAAATATATTACACAAATTATAATATATATATATAATACATACTCATATGTATACATTACTGAACTTAAAGGATGTAGGGAAAATTTCTGTGTCCTCCTGACATATCCCCCTCCTTACAGAGGGAGCTCAGTGCTCCCTCAAGTAAGCAAAATTCTTCAAATGGGCAATTAAGAACAAGGGGACTAACCTGAAAAAATGCCCGTTAAAGAACTGTGCTCAGAAAACAAGGCCAAGATCAACAGTAATACAGTGGAGCTGAGCTTGAGGTCCTTACACTAAGCTACTAAGTTCACTGAAAAAAGCCCATGTGGTTCTAGATTAGTAGTGCCATGGCTCTGAGCAGAATCAAACATAAATCTTTTTCTGACAAAAATATCTCAAATTAAGCTCATCAGATTCCTGGATTAAGATTAAGAAAAGTTTATTATCAAAAATGACCAGGCATAAAGGAAGCAAGCCATAATGAGTGAGAAATCAGAAGAAATAATTTTTAGAACCCTCAACAAAATCAGGTATTAAAATCATATTAGCTGTGAAAGATGAATGTCTATTTAGAAAATATTTAAAGACGTAAGGGATAGAATCGTAATGATGAGCAGGCAACAGGGACTCTTAGGAATGAACAAACAGATGTGCCAAATAATCAAACAAAGCTCTCAGATATTAAATATGTATTTGTTAAAGTAGAAACAGTGGATGGGCTGAATGGAAGATTAGACACAGATAATTTATAAACTACCTAAGAAAATTATCCATAATGAACAGAGAATGATAAGAATATAAAAAATATGAAAGAGCCTTGGCCAGCAGGGCTCAGTTGGTTGGAGTATCATCCCATAGCCAAGGGCTTGCCTGTTGAATTCCCGGTCAGGGCACATGCCTGGGTTGCAGGCTCCATTGGATATCCAGTTGCGGCGCATGCAGGAGGCAGCCAAATAAAAAAAAGTAAACCTTTAAAAAATAAAATAAAATGAAAAATATGAAAGAAATGTCAAACAATTACAGAAGTTAGACTTAAAAGGTCTTACATAGAAATAATCAGATTCCAAGGATAAATGTTAAGAAATCAGAAGCAATGTTATAAAAGTTAATTGCTTAAATTTTTCCAGAATTTTGAAAAGACATGAATGCACAGATTCAAGAAGTTGAAAGTAGCATAAGGAGGATAAATTTAAAAGGCCATTCTGAGACCCGCCATAAAATTCAAAACAACGAAGAAAAAGCAGCCAGAGAGAAATAAGACAACCTACAAAGAAACAATTAGACTAAAAGCAGATGTTTTGGTAGCAACAATGGAAACCAGGTAACTGTAAAATAATGAGCGAAGCCTCAGGATAATAAGCCCCCTTATAATGAGAATTTGGATCAAGTACGACTGGTAATTAACCACCTCTTAATCATTAATGATTGGTTGCCTTCTGTCTTGCCCTCATTTTCATGTTGGATGGGATAAACTTTTATCTTCTGAGTGGATAGATTAGAGGACATGCAGGAAAGTGTAAGGCTGGGTGAGGCAAAAGCAGGTACCCTATATTAGAAAACAGGGAGGCAGAGGGTGAGTCCTTTATTGCCAGGGTTTTTTCAGCCCCAGCTCCTTTGATTAGACTAGCAAAAGTGGTCCCAGATTAATAGATTACTATAAATGCCACTGTAGCCAGTGAAACAGGATCCAGAAACGGCACCATTGACATTTATGCTGAAGCAGACAACCACCACCAAGTGGTGCCAAACCACAACCTGGATGAGCGATGATTTTAATTATAGAATCAGCTAGCCATTCAGCTAGACAGACTCATTTCTTTAATTTTCACAATAAGCCCACTTTTCTCTTTACACAATTGAAAAATTCCATCTTAATTAATCTTTTAATGAGGGGATTTTATTATATCTTCAAACTGATTAAAGAAAATAACCGGTATACAGCTGTGCACTCATTCACTAATACTATATTGCAAGAATGAGAGTGAAATAAAGATATCTTCAGACACATACAACCTATAAGATGTACCACCCACATTCTCATACTAAAGGAACTTCTAAAAGGTGTACTTAAGGAAGAAATAAAATAATAGTAGAGGAACTCTTTGAGGTGGCAGGAGAATTGTAAACAAACAAAATGGTAACCATGTATGTAGGTCTAAATAAATCATTTCTCTAAAATTCCTACTAATAGTAATGTCTATACTGTGGAGTTGGGGTTTTTTTTTTGTTGTTGTTATTTTTTTAAGGATTGGTCGCTCATCAAACTGGGAGGAGAAGAGAACGTCTTCAACTCGATAAAGAGCGTCTCAAAAAACCTACATCTCACATATTTAATGGTAAAAAACAAACGTTTCCCCCTAATATGAGGAACAAGACAGGGATTCCCACTCTCACTGCCGTTATTCGTAATCACACTGAGGAACTGAAGATTTTATCCTGTGCAATAGTAATCAATCAATTGATCTTGGAAAAGAGGAAATAAAACCATCTCTATTCACAGGTGTTATGGTTGTCTATTCGGAAAATTCCAAAGAATCTACCAAAAAAGAAAAAAATCCATGGAACTATTTAGTGAATTTAGCAAAATATTAAAATACAAGGTCAACATACAAAAAGTAATTATAGTTCTACAGAATAGCAATGAACAATTGGAAATTAAAATTTAAAATGCAGTACAATTTAGAATAGCACCAAAAGAACATGAAATTTTTAGGAATATATGTAAATCTATCAAAATATGTGCAAAATCTACATGCTGGAAGCTGCAAAACACTGATTAAGGATACAAAGAATTTTAAATAAATGGAAAAATATTCTATGTTTGTGGATTAGGAGAGTATATTGTGGAGATGCCAATTCCCTCCAAACATCCCAACAGGATTTTTGTAGAAATTAACAAGCTGATTCTAAAATTTATATGGAATGACAAAGGAACTAGGCCAGCCAAAACAATTTTGGAAAAGAAGAGCAATGTTGCAGGACTCACAATACTTGCTTGTAAGACTACAGTAATTAAGACAGTGTAGTACTGCCCAAAAAAATGTAGGCACATGGATTAGTGCAAGAGAAGAGAGTCCAGAAGTAGGTCCACATTTTTTTTAAAGGTACAAAGGTACAAAGACATATGATGGAGCCAAAAGATAAACTTTTAAACAACTATTGTTGAAACAATTATAAATCCATATGAAAGAATTTAACCTTGATCCATACTTCACACCATATAAAAATCAATTTGGCAGTGTCTTATAAAGTTAGACATATAAATTACCATACAACACAGCAATCTAGATAATTACCCAAGACAAATGAAACATGTCAAACACAGAAGACTATGTACTATAGCAGTGATTTTCAACCAGTGTCCCAAGAATTTTTAAAACATGCAGTAACTGACTATTTAGTCTGGAGCCCTGACCTCTTTTCCCTTAGACTGTCAAATTAAAAAAATGAGAACAGCCAACACAACAATAGTTGTCCAGTGTGAATGAATCAAAACTATACCTATTTTTTTGTCAGGTAAAAAAATCTTTTTTTTTTTTTGGTGTGCTACAGAATTTTAGTAATTAGTTTATGTGTAACATGAGATAAAAGGTTGAAAATAGCTGTACTATATGATTCCATTAATATTAAAACCTGCAAAAGGCAAACCAAAGTGACCGAAAGCAGACTGATGGTTGCATGGAATTGCGGAAGGAAGGGAGGCCTTGGCTGGAAAGAGCCACAAGGAGCTTTTAGTTGTTGGAAGTGTCCTATATATTGATTGTGGTGGTGGATACATGACTGTATCTAAATTCCAAAGCTCATTAAACTGTACATTTAAAATAGGTGAGTTTCATTGTGTGTAAGCTATTCCTCACGTGTATTCCATTTGACTTGTGTGAATCACTTTTCTTCTAAGTGTCATAGATGTCCATCCTTCTCCACATAGTATTTTCTTTCGTACTTTCAAGTGTTGGCTGTGTAGCACTTACTAAAAGGGCTCCACTATTTTCTCCAGAATTTACTCTCATGCTTCTGACACTCATTCTGCAAGTTTTTATATGAATGTTCAAACAATGACAATCACATTGCTGCTGCCACTTATCTCGCTGACTATAAATGCCTTCTGACTTCAGATATGTTAAAATGTGAACAAAAATAAGGATCTTGGTATTGAAATATGGTAGAAGCTAATAAGGCTTAAATATTGGTAAAATAAAACTATTTATTATTATGCAATAATCTCCAATAATGATTTTTGGTTTATCAATTTTATCTGATATAAAAATAACTAACTTGGATTTTTAGAATTGATTTTCCTGGTCTATTTTTTTTCCCATTTCTCTACTTTTGGAGATTAGCCCTGCTCTGACAGTTAGTTCTAGGGCTGTCACGAGCCAATGTTGGCCCACAATAGCTAGTGGGAGCCCACAATACCTAGCAGAAGGGAGGTGGATACCTCACTGTTTGAAAGTACCAGAGAGACAGCTCTAGGGGTTCCCAGAAATATTTGAAGGACACTGCAGAAGTGGGTAATGTCCTCTGTAAGCAGATATTGCAAACGCAAGTCTCGTCTGTGTAATAATGTAAGAATGATTTCTATCTCTGAGCCTAGTTGAAAGGATAAAAATGTGTGAAGTATAAAAATATACTTAAAAGCCAGGAAAGATACCACCAAAATGTTACCCCTGGTTATCACAGCTGATATTTAAATTCTGTATGTTCTAATTCACTGCAAAGAATACATATTACTTTTATAATATTTAGAATGCTAAAAATAAAATGAAACAAATGTGAAGCTACCACCTAAAATACAATGGAAAGATTAAGAAATAGGCAGACTGGGAAAAGGCCTCTGGGTTTGGCTTTGGGAAGGCTATTTATTGTAAAGAAGGAGAATTAGAAGCCATGTTACAAGGGAATGAGGGGAAGGCAATTACTACAACAATATGTTTGAGGAATTTGGTGCCAAAGTATGGTTGCGTGTTTCTTGTGAATTAGTCCGTATCCAGAAATCTGAGATTGAGGCCTGGCCAACTGAATTGCCTCATGTTGGTTGCATGTCACTTTAAATTTTTTCCACATTATCTTTCTTTGTTAGGTTTTATTTTCAATAAGTCATTTAAAATGACAATTTTAATCATGGTAAAATTTCTTTTAATAATTATTTGATTCCTTTTAAATTAATGTAACCTTAAAAGAATCTGTTATTCACAGTTCAGAAAACTGAAAGTTAAAATTTTCAAAAGTGCTTCTCTATTAGAGTACTGGCATTTCTTTATATTTCCCCCTATAGTTTTATAGAGATATCAGAAATTAAGTAATAATTGTTACTTTCATTTTTTACTTAAAAATATCCAAAGCTATACATTTATTTGAGGCATCTGTGGGAAGTGACTATTCATTTCCAGCATGACTGTCATGAAGGATAATTAGTCAGAACCAAAAACAACACGATATGCATTAATACAATTAAAACGAGGAAATGCAAACATTAAAATAAATCAAATGTACATTAAAATGTATAAAGAAGTAAAGAGTGGATATAAAGAAAACAAGAACAGTCCAGTCAGGGTAATAGGAAAAGGATCATGGAACCAACTTAATTTATCTCTTCTTGGTTCTAAGATTAGTAGAAAAACTTTAAATCTTTTTAAAGTTCAGTTATCAAAGAACTTTGTAACAAAGTCAGAGAAAGTTCTCACCCTTTTTTCACCTATAGAAAAAAATCTACTGTTATTAAAATATGGGTTATCTCTTCGATATTTTTAAATAAATATAGACAGCTAAGTAAAACCCATCTCTTTACTGAAATGACTTGCTTTAAAATTATTACCAGAAAAAAAAATTTAAGTTTTAAGAAATAGACTAGGCCAATGTTATAAAAAATTCAACTTCCTATAAGAGTCACGCTGAATACACATAAAATGAATAGTTAAGAAAATGTTTTTCTATCTCAGTGCTGTCCCTAAACATGTTTAGACAATCTATTTTGGGAAGGAGGGATGATTTCTGGATGTTCTTCCTCAGCAGATTGACAATTGGCAGCAAACAACAAGACACATTTATACCGCTTATTCTTTGCTATGTATTTTTCAGCAGCTGTTCTCTACCTTCAAACATTGTGTAATTAATGTCAGATGAGGACAGGCAAGAGTGTGTTAAATCCTTCCTGAGCAAAAGCAGAGTATTAGCTGTAATTATTCAAAATCCTCTATGCCAATGTTTATAGGTAATAATTATTAGATCTGGTTGCAAAGCGGCACCATATTTTGATCTGTCATCCACCAAATGACAAAGGTTTCCTCCAGTCCTTCCTTAATAATACCAATTTTCTGGTGTTTTCAAGATAATACTTGCCTACCTACTAAATGACTAAAGAATCAGCTGTAAGTCAAGTCACGGGTGCCACATCTCTCTCACAGTGCCTTTCTTGAATAAGGAAGTACTCTGTGATAACAATGCTTTTGATTACTTCTACTGCAAATGGAAATAGCAAATTCAAAACTAGTTTTCCATAATTGAATTCTACAAATATTTGAACACTTTTATATAAATTTATATACAATGCAGAATCTCAGGTAACAGCCCAGACCCACTGAATTAGAATCTGCATTTTCACAACCTCCTCAGAACATATGTATGCATGTTAAAATTTGAGAAGCACTGCTCTGGGCTTTTTAGGGTTGTAAGGAACATTCTCATATTATTTCAATTAAAGAGGATCTATTGTGCATATACAGATGGCAGATCATTAGAAGAAAAGGACAGCCTCAGTAACCTTACAGCCAGGCAATGAAGAACTGGGGTATCATTATGGGAAAAACATAACTCTAGTAATCTGCTTACTTCATCTTACCAGCTGTCTCGCAACCTTTCAAGGCCAAGCAAGTTCACTCGAGACTTGGGCAGACGGAAGAATATGTGCGGAGCCGTAGGAATGCCAGATATGCCTTCATCCATGGGTGGGGCGATCCACGCTGCTGCAAGCCGCGTGTCTCCCAGTGGAAAACCCCCAAGCCCCTGATATACTGAATACACACAAAGCCGGCAAAGAGCCAAAATATTGTATAATACAGTGTGATTCTGAGCATGCGGGCCCACTCAGTGTTATGGGAATGCAGTTTATCAGACCCAGACTCAAGGCTATGAGAACACTACTTATGTGAGTTCCCCAGTCATCTGGGTGATGAAGTCAGACTGACTCCGTTTACCCTACAATCTACCCCTTCTGTGTTCCTCACCGTACAATCTACCCAAGGGTGTCTTCCATGAAGGTCCCTTGGCAAGGAGGGCAGAGCCCTGCACACATAAACCACAACAACAGTATAGACTACAGCAACAAGCAACCAAGACACAAGTGCTGCTGCCCAAGACAGCAAGGACTCACCACCATTCAGTGGTTAAGGAAGTCCATCATTCCTGCACAGGATTGCCCATTAGGCATTCAATAGCACGGGTCTTAGAAGCTAATGCCGATAAAGCTTAACTAACATTGTGATGGACATCAGGAACATATACCCAGCATTCGGCCTCTATTAGAGCACATACCCTACCTTAGGATGCAGTAAGCATATCAAAAGCCATATGATTTTGCAAGTCTACTTTTCTCAATTGATAAACTTCCTCATTCAAGAACCTTAAAGAATCATGTGTTGCATTCAATGCATGAGCAGTGTGCAAAGCCAAAGCAGTTATCTCAGTCTCAGTGACTATAGAAGCAGTTTGAGGAGAAAAAATAGCTAATGGATAATACCACCATGGAGTATGCTTCACCCAGTGTCATGCCTTAAATTCTCCCCAATTAGTTGGCCAGACTACAAGAGTTTTCTGAACTCGAGCAGGCAAATAGAACCATCACCAGGCACAACAGCCAGTCCAATTTCCAGGTAGGTAAGGCCACCCAGGTGAGCCACACATTATCCCGTTCTTGCCAGAAATACTTTGAAGTCCAAGTCTGACACAGACCTGTAGGAGTCCAGCCCACCTGGGCTTATCCTTCGAGGTTCTCAATGCAAAGGGGAGCTGGTCCAGCCAGCTCCATGGCTTCAGTTGCAAGCCACCTAAAGCCATCCCATATGGAGTGGCCATTCAATGGCTGGGGCCAGTCACGCCACTGCTCTGCCCCAGTGTAAATGTCAGTTCAGGTTGCATTCCACAAGGGATGTGCACTGTTTCACTGGTGCTGTAGCCAAGTCCAATTTGAGACAGAAGCAGAAGAAATGCACCATGGGAGGCTGGCGGATGTGCTCAGGGGGATTTCAAGCAGACCCAGCACGTTGATTGGTTAGCCACTGAGGCGTAGGTATGTACCCAACCTACTAACGTGTTATTCTGTACCCTACAGGCAAAAAGACAGAGTAGTTATAGGCACCAATAAGGGCAAATCGCAACCCTCAGGCAATATAGAAGCAAGTTTCTGGTCAGCTTATAAGACAGTGGCTGGCAGAGAGGGCCTTCCTGGGCATGAATACCAAACCTTGCGTGCCTCAATGGGGGGTTCAGCATCTACTTGCAACAACAGTGGAGAACTCATGGTGGGCCATAAGGAAATTGCAAAGATGCCATGAAGAAGCATTTTGTGGTCTGCTGGCCCTGGATATGTCACTTTTAAGATTGGGGGACATGTCCCAATCATCCAGGACAGTAGTCACAAGTTTCTCTCCACACCTTGTCCCCAAGGGGCAACAAAAGCCACCCAACGTATGTGGGTGGCTTTTATCTCTCAAGAGCACATCCAAGTGGCCATTTGCCCCCACTCCAGGCCCTCGGGTGGAGGCAAGGGAGTATTTCCCTCTTTTCCTAGGCCTGGTTTCCACAAAGGATCCTTTGTCTGTACCTGCAGCTGAATTGGAACAGCAGTCCGGCGGAGTAACGCTTCCACCAGGGCTGTCCCCCAACCCTGAATCCACTTGTTTAGAGTCAGGAGGACAGTCCATACATGTTTTGTCCAAACCCACAGCATAGGGGTGGCAGCTGTGGCTCACAGACCTTGCATTAAGAGACCATGTACCACTCAATCATCCCAGCAGCTTGGGAACGATAGGCCACATGGAACCTCCAGTCAATCTACAGATCTTGGGCCCATTGCTGTACCAGTTTTCCAGTAACATGACCCCTGCACATCCCCTAATCACTTTGAATGATCAAGGGTCACCCATAAGCAGCACATAACCACTCCAGAGCAATGATTACTACATTCTGATCCAGGTGCCATGTGGGGTAAGCAGTAAAAGCCCCGTAGCTGTGTCCACACATGTGATTGTATACTTATACCCCTCTAGGGGTCCAACTAGGTAGGGCCCCAATTACATCCACATGCTAGCAGGTCAGCAGCACCTGTCCCTGCACCTCCTGCCCAGTATTTCCCACAGGCCTCTGGGGTGCTCTCATGAGCAGACAACACAGGTCTCACAAGCTTCTTATACCTCTGTTAAGGTGACAGGTAACCCCAAAGTTTTTATAGTGGACCACATGGTCTTTTGTCCAGCATGTAAGAGGTGACAGTGTAGCCATTGGGCTACTTCCCTTCCTGATGGGTTGGTAGGCACCATTTCCAGCCATCGCTCCTTGGCTAGAGTGTCAGCTTCATCATTCCCAGGAGAAGCAAAAGGGACATACCCATTCACATAATATACAGTGATTTGTTTCTGGTGGTTTAATTCCCATAGGTCTTGCCACAAATCCTGTCCCCATAATGGCCTATGCATAACCATCCATTTATTTGCATGCCAGGTAGAAATCCATAATGTTAGCTGCTGGTACACTGCCCAACTATCTGTGCAAATAGTCAGGGATGGTGCTTCACTGACAGCCACAAGCCACATAGCTTGTAGTTCTGCCCACTGGTTACTCTGACCTATGCCAGTGTCAAACCAAATCATGTCTGTTTCTGGCTGAATTGCCATAGCAGTCCACATGGCAGGCTGACCTCTGCTGAACCCATCAGTGTACCATGCATCTGAGGGAATAGATGCCTGCCCTTCCTGGGAGGAGCTAGCTTCCATTTCTTCTATAGGGACAGGAGTGGTAGATTTTTAACCTACATAGGTAACAAGGCCTGGCACTTCTTGCAACTCAGCCTGTAAGGGGCTAGTTGACAGGGTACTCCTTTGTTGTAGATAAACCCTCATTTAGCCAATGTGGGTGTCTGAGCTGTCCCACCTGTGAGGCTTGGCCATCCAGTCTCAGACCCACCCTGCAATGGGATACATGGTCCTAACTGTCACTAGAGCAGTTCCTGTTATAGCCTCTGTGGCTAACATAGGCTGCAGCCAGCTGCTTTTCAATTAGGGAGTACCGTACCTCTGCTCCCTTCCATAACTGGGACCAGAAACCTAAGGTGGCTCACTCCAAGACACATCATACTTAAAACAGAAAAATTTAAATATAAAAAGAGAATCTTAAAGGCAGCAAGGGAGAAATAGCTAGAAACACACTAGGGCACTCAGATAAGGATATTAGATGATTTCTCAACAGAAACACTACAAGCCAAAAGGGAATAGCAAGAAATATTCCAAATAATGGAAAGCAAAGGACTGCAACCAAGACTACTCTGCCCAGCAAGGCTCTCATTTAAAATGGAAGGCAAAATACAGTTTTCAGACCAAAAAAAAAAAAAAAGTTGAAAGAATATGCCTCCACCAAATCAGCATGGCAAGAGATGCTGAAGGGACTGCTTTAAGAAGATTAAAAAAATACTGAGTGAGAGGAGAACACAGGTACAAAGGGAAAAAATGGCAATGAATAAGTACCTATCAATAATAACTCTAAATGTAAATGGATTAAATGCACCAATAAAAAGTCATAGGGTAACTGAATGGATAAGAAAATATGACCTTCATATATGCGGTCTACAAGAGAGCTACCTCAGAACATAAGATCTGCACAGACTGAAAGTGAAGGGGCTGAAAAAAAATATTCCAAGCAAATAGACATGAAAAAAAGCTGGGGTGGCAATGCTTATATCAGACAAAATAGACTTCAAAACAAAGGCTATAAAAAGAGACGCAGAAAGTCACTGTGTAATACTAAAGGAAATAATCCATCAAGAAAAGATAACCCTTGTAAACATACATGCACCCAACATAGGAGCACCTAAATGTATAAGGAAAATCTTGAAGAGCTTCAAGAAAGATATAGACAGCAACACACTCATTGTAGGGGATTTTAAAACTCTACTGTCAACAATGGATAGATCTCCCAAACAAAATATCAACAAGGATATTATGGTATTGAACAACACTCTGGATCAAATGGACTTAAGTGATATTTACAGAGCATTTCACTTCAAAGAAGTGAAATATACATTCTTTTCAAATGCACATGGAACATTTTCAAAGATAGACCATGTGGTAGGACACGAAACAAGCCTTAACAAATTCAAGAAAATTGAAATCATGTCAAGCATCTTCTCAGATCACAATGGCTTGAAACTAGAAACCAACCTCAAGAAAAACTAATGTTCAAATACATGGAGGCTGAACAATGTGCTATTAAATAATGAATGGGTTAACAATGAGATCAAAGAAGAAAAAAAAAGTTTCTGGAAACAAATGAAAATGAATATACAATAGCCCCAAACCTGTGGGACACGGTGAAGGCAGCCCTGAGAGGGAAGTTCATAGCAATACAGGCCCACGTAAAAAAGATAGAAAAATCTCAAATAAACAATCTAACCCTACATCTCCAAGAACTAGAGGAACAATAACAAACAAAGCCCAGAGTGCATAAAAGGAAGGAAATAATCAAGATCAGAGCAGAATTAGATGACATAGAGACTAAAAGAACAATTCAAAGGATTGATATATCCAAAAGCTTGTTCTTCAAAAAGATAAACAAAATTGACAAGTCTTTAACCAGGCTCATAAACAAAAAAAGTGAGAGGACCAAATAAATAAAATCAGAAATGAAAGAGGACAAATTACAACTGATACCAACTGATACCACAGAAATACAAAGGACTGTAACAAATTACTATGAACAACTATATGCTAACAAATCTGACAACCTGGGTGAAATGGGCAAACTTCTAGAAGAATATAATCTTCTAAAACTAAATCAAGAAGAATCGAAAAGCCTAAGTAAACTGATAGCAACTAGTAAAATTGAAGCAGTAATCAAAAAATTCAAAGCACACAAAAGCCCTGACTGGATGGCTTCACAGGTGAATTTTACCGAACATTTACGGAAGCGGTAACTCCTATCCTCTACAAACTATTCCAGAAAATTCAAGAAGAGGCAAGACTCCTAAACTCATTTTATGAGGCCAGTATTATCCTCATTCCAAAACCAGGTAAAGACACAACAAAGAAAGAAAACTTGAGGCCAATATTGCTGATTAACACAGATAGACAAGAAAAAGAAAAAAAAGGCATCCGGATTGGAAAGAAGGAAGTAAAACTCATTATTGGCAGATGTATTGATAGTGTATATAGAAAACCCCATAGGCTCCACCAAAAAACTACTGATCTAATAAGTGAATTTGGAAAAATAACAGATATAAAGTCAATATTCAGATATTGAAGCCACTTTTGTATACCAAAAATGAAATATCAGAAAGAGAAACTAGGAAAAATATCCCATTTACTATAGCAACTAGAAAAATAAAGTACCTAGGAATAAATTTAACCAAGGAGGTAAAAGACCTGCATTCAGAAAACCACAGAACACTAAAAAAAAGAAATTAAGGAAGATACAAAAATGGAAGCATATACTGTGTTCATGGATTGGAAGAATTAACATCATTAAAGTGTCCATACTACCCAAAGCAATCTATAGATTCAATGTAATTCCTATTAAAATACCAATGACATATTTCACTGGTCTAGAACAAATATTTCAAAAAGTTATATGGAAACAAAAACAACTCAAATAGCCTCAACAACCTTGAGAAAGAAGAACAAAGTTGGAGGGATCACAATACCTGATATCAACCTATATTATAAGGCCCCTGTAATCAAAACAGTGTGGTACTGACATAAGAACTGACATATAGATCATTGGAAGAGAATAGAGAGCCCAGAATTAAGCCCATGTTTCTATGGTCAAATGATTTTTGACAAACAGGGCAGGAGCATACAATGGAGTAAAAATAACCTCTTCAATAAATGATGTTGGGAGGTTTGGACAGCTACATGCAAAAAAAAATGAAACTAGGCCACTAAGTTACACCATAAATTATAATAAACCACAGATGCATAAACACATAATTGTAAGCCAGGACACCATAAAAGTCCTAGAGGAAAACACAGGCAGGAAAATTTCAGATACCCCATGTAGCAATATTTTCACTGATATATCTCCTAGGGCAAGGGAAATAAAGGAAAGAATAAACAAACGGACTACATCGAACTAAAACCCTTCTGCTTGGCTAAAGAATACATCGTCAAAATGAAAAGGGAGCCAACTGTATTGGAAAACATATTTGCCAATGATATATCAGAAAGGGGTTTGATCTCCAAAATATATAAAGAATTTGTATGGCTCAACACCAGGAAGACAAACAATCCAATTAAAAAATGGGCAAAGGACCTGAACAGATACTTCTCTAAGAAGGGCATACAGAGGGCCCATATACTTATGAAAGGATGCTCAACATCACTAGCCATCAGAGAGATGCAAATTAAAACCACAATAAGATACCACCTCACACCTGCCAGAATGACCATCATTAATAAATCAACAAACAAGTGTTGGTGTGTATGTGGAGAAAAAGGAACCCTACTACACTGTTGGTGGGAATGCAAACTGGTACAGCCACTGTGGGATTTTCTCAAAAAACTAAAAATGGAACTGCCTTTTGATCCAGTGATTCCACTGCTGGGATTATACCCTAAGAATCCTGAAACACCAGTTCGAAAGAACCTAGCACCCCTATGTTCATAGCAGTGTTATTTTACAATGGCCAAGTGCTGGATACAGCCTAAGTGCCTATCAGTAAATGAGTGAATCAAAAAACTATGTACTTATACACAATCAAATACTGCACAGCAGAAAGAAGGAACTCCTACCTTTTGAGACAGCATGGATGGAATTAGAGAGTGTTATGCTAAGTGATATAAGTCAGGCAGAGAAATAAAAGTACTATATGGTCTTACCTATAATAGGAACCTAATGAACAAAACAAACAAACAAATGAACAAAATAGAACCAGAGGCATGGAAACAAGGAAGAGACTGACAGTGACCAGAAAGAAGGGGTAGGGGGAGAAGGAGGGAAAGAAGAGGAAATGCCTAGCCAAGGAACACGTATAAAAGGCCCATGGACATGGACGACAGGGTAGGGACTGACTGTGTTGTGTTATAAGTATACATATGTTTAATATAATGTTTATCCTTTATACTAATCTTGTAGCAGACACTAGGGATATAAAGATAAACTAGGGTCCCTGAGCTCAAATTCTTATAGCCAGTTGGAAAAGAAATATACATAATAAGCAAATTTGAAACAAGATCATATGAAAGCCCAGAGGAGACAAACCTAACCAACACTTTGGGTAGTTAACTAACTTTCAACCCGAAGGAGATGGGAGAACAGGAGGGTTTCTTTGAGGAAGTTATGTTTTAACTGATTCTTGACAAACAAACAGCTGTGCTTTTGGTTAAAAAGAGAGGAAGGGGGCTCAGATTCTGGTATGGCTGAGTAATCTATTGGACCAACACTTTGCAGTCAACAAGTTTAAACTCTGGACACAATACAGAAAAAAAAAGACACTGCAGGGTGTCCAAAAGCAGGTAATTTATGGTAGGAAAATTATACCTGGGTAAAGGGAATGACAGGGAATAAGTCACCCATCTTTATAGCCTTAAACTTGAGGGCAAACTATAGTTGGCACAACACATGGTGGCTAAAGCTCTGATTTTTTAAAAAATCTACAGTCTTCAGCATGGAAGAACCAGAGAGCAGAGTTTGGGGCAACTGGAAAAGAGCCCCGGAGAGGAATGGCCCAACATTCTGTGTAAAAATTCTTCCCGAACCTCTAGCTGATTGCTAAATCGCCCATGCATGGACATACTTCAAGATGATTTGTTGTTGGATGGGATAATAAATAAATGAACAAATTAATACATGAATGAGGATGATTTTCCAGTGCCAGTTTCTATAAAGCAAAGTTTCTTACAGGCTTGTTTTCTATTTCCCCAGAAACCCTTATCTTCCTTACTGTCCCGTTTCTAGACCTGTTTTACACTCAACTCCATTGCATCACATTTTATGAAGTTCCTCAAACATCTGTATTCTTTCCAACTTAAAAGTTGAACTAAATGATCGCCGACTTTGTCGCAGTTATTTTCAGTATCTCTTGTCCCCCAAAGATCTGAAATTCTGAGAATATACCCATACCAGTGATGGATACGTTTTTGGACCCTGGAAATCAAGCAGCCTCTACAAGCATTAACCGCTTTATGGCTTGAGGGCCTCGTGCTGTGTTGACTACTCAACTTTTGGAGGCTATACCACTTCTGGAATCGCTCTTTTTTTTCTGAAAACATCTTTGTTCCCCTTAGGTATCAAGTTTGTAGGCTTCTTTGGGTAGCAATTCAGGTGCTACTCTTTATACTTTCTCTATACTTTCACTAGATCAGGTGTTCTATTCAGATCACAGCCTTGGTAAAATGAGTAAGGAGGGCCAGTCATTACTACAGAAAGACTCTCTGTACTCCAGCTCTGTAACACCGCCACATTTACTTCAGAATAACATGGCAAAGTGTTGGAGCCAGGAGCAGAGATCTCTAGCACAGAGACCCCAAACTGTGGTAGAAAAGTATGTCTCTTTTGCATCTGCACCATTGAGTTAAATGGAGAAATTAAAAAGAAAAGTTTTTTACTTAAATTGCTTTAAATGCTTAGAACTGCATATTGCTCCACATTTTTCTTCAACAAGGAAATTAGAAAGATGAAGAAGGAAACGGGTGATTAGCTTGTCACTGGAAAGAAATATTAAAGGACAGGGAAACAGAACAAATTTGTCAGTTCCTTAAATAACCAGATGAAATAATTGTAGATAATTGTTTCTGAATTATCTAGCTATGACATACACTCAAATCCTTTATTTCTGACTTTTTTCCCTCCCTTCAATTTTATGTAAGGCATAGCATCAGAACTTCATATGCCCTTTCCACGAGCATTATCTCCTGTACCACGCTGCCTATGCTATGTTGAACATAACCTAAACAAATGACAACAATTAGCATTTGCTTAAGAGCATGACAAAGTAAATATACCCATGGACTAAAGCAAACTACTCACCTAAAGAAAAATCTACTAAATATTTACATGCTTTTACAAAACTTTGTGTACCAGGTGCTCTCAAGCCACTATCCTGGAAAAGAACAATCAAAATGAACAGCCCCCAATAGTAATAAAATCAACTGTTTGCCTCTGGGTTTCCAGCAGCTGGAATCCTGGTTCTCCTACCTCCTACTGCCCAGTAAATTCTGTCCCTAACAGGCCATTTGCAGGAGTACTTCACAAGTTCCCTTGATGTAATAGATGCCAGTCCAAACTATCTTAATGACCTTACTCCTCTCTTGTTTTTATGAAGCTCTTTTATTTTGAGGTCATTTTAGAACAACATGCAGTTGTAAGAAAACATACAGAAAGATCCCATGTACGTTTTACCTAGTTTTTCCCAATGGCTATATCTTGCAACACTATAACACAATATCATAACCAGGATGTTGACATCAGTACAGTCAAGAGGTAGAACATTTCTGTTACTAGAAGGATCATTCATGTTACCCTTTTATAGACATACCCATTTTCCTAGCACCCCCAGTCCCTCACAATCCCCTGGAAATGATGAATCTATTATCCATTTTTATAATTTTGCCATTCCAACAATTATATACATAAATGGAATCATACAATATGCAACTTTTGTTTTTTTCACTTAGCATAATTCTCTGGAGATTCATCCAGGGGGGATGTATCAACAGTTTATTCCTTTTTATTACTGAGTAGTATTCCTGGTATAGATGCATCATAGTTTCTTTATCTTTTCACTCATAGAAGGACATCAAGTTTGTTTTCAGTTTGGAGCTATTACAAGAAAGCTGTTATAAATATCCATGTATAGGTTCTTATGTGAACATAAGCCTTCATTCACCTGGGATAAGTGTCCAGGAGTAGAGTTGCTGTGTGGCATGGTAATTACATGCTCAATGTATTAAGAAACTGCCACTATTTTTCAGTGACCATACTATTTTATGTTCCTTCTAGGAATGTGTGACTGATCCAGACTCTTCAACATGCTAATCAACATTTGATGTGGTCACTTTTTTAATTTTAGCCATTCTGATAACTGTATAGAGATATCTCATTATGGTACTAATTCACATTTCCCTAATGGCTAATGATGTCGAGTATCTTTTCATGTGCTTATTTGCCATCTATATATCCTCTTTGGTGAAATAGCTCTTCCAGGCTTTAGCCTATTTTCTAATTAGATTGACCTTTTTTTAACTTTTGAGTTTTGGGAATTCATTATGTTGTCTAGACACTAATCCTTTATCAAATACATAGTTTGCAAACATTTTCTACCACTGTTCAGCTTGTCTTTTCATGCTCGTAACAATCTTCCCTGAAGCAAACATTTTAATTTTGATGAAGTCCTGTTAATCAATTTTTCCTTTTAGAGATTATGTTTTTTGCTGTCAAGTTTAAGAACTCTTTGCTTAGCCCTAGAGCTTGCAGATTCTCTCCTATGTTTGTGTAAGTTTCGCACTTTTACATTAGTCCGTGTACACTTTGAATTACACTTTTGAAACTTAGGTCAATGTTCTTTTTTTTTAAAGATTTTATTTATTTCTTTTTAGAGAGAGGGGAAGGAATAGAGAAGGAGAGAAATATCAATGTGTGGTTGCCTCTCACGTGCCCCCTGCAAGGGACCCTGGCCTGCAAACCAGGCATGTACCCTGAGTGGGGAATCGAACTGGCAACCCTTTCTTTCAAAGGTTGGCACTTAATCCACTGAGCTGCATCAACCAGGGTGCAGTTTTTTTCAAATTATGAAGGTCCACTTGCTCCAGCACCATTTGTTGAAAAAGCTATCTGTCCCCATCAAATTGCTTTTGCATCTTTGTCAAAAATCAGTTAGACATATTTCTGTGGGTTTCCTTCTGGGTCCTCTGTTCTGTCCCATTGATTGAGATACTTCGTCTTGATTGTACCTGTCTAAACCTTAAAACTGGGTAGACTGATTCCTTTCATTACTATCTCTTTTGCAGACATTGAGAACCACATTAGACAGCGTTATAATTTTGCTTCAAGTGTCAACATAATTAAGAAAACGCATGAAGGAAAGCCTATTCTATTTACCCATAACTTTGTTTACCATGTTCTTTCTGATGTTCCAAGGTTTGTTCCTTGTTTCTTTATTCTTTAAAGAAGTTCCTTTAGCCATTCTTTTATGATAGATCTCCTTACAACAAATTCCCTTCTGGAGTTTTCCTTCGAGAGTGTGTTGATTTCCCCTTAATTTTTGAAAGATATTTTCACTGGAGATAGGATCCTAGTTGACAGGTTTTTGGTTTTTTTCCAGCACTTGAAATAATACTGTGGCTCTTCTTTCTGGATTCAATGGTTTCTGATAAGAAATCTACTATCATTCAAACTGTTTTTCCCTTATATACAAGATACTGTTTTTCTCTGTATGCTTTCAATTGTTTTTCTTTTCTTTTTAGTTTTCAGAAATTTGATTATGATGGGTGGATTTCTTTGTATTTGTTGTAGCTTGCTATGCTGCCTCTTTTGTGATCCTTTGAGTAAGAGAACAAAATTTGGGGGGGGGGCGTTTCTTTGTGCTTGCTGACATTTCAAGTTTCGGGCTTCGGCATCTCCAAGTTTCAGGATATGTGAGGCCAAAAAGAAAACTCAGGGAGCTCTCCATTACGTCATTCCTTGAGTCCCAACATACCTATCTGATCTGCCTTCTTCTATATACATCTTTTAAAGTTTTCTTCTGTTTATTTTGTATAGTTTCCAGAGTTTTAAGTGACATATAATGGGAGGAATAGGGGAAAGTACATCTACCACATCTTCCTGCAAGTGGATATCTATATCCCCTTCTTTTTAATAGAAAATCAAGGTCAAAATAAACCATGATGCTGAGTGCTAGAGCTGGAGTGCATGGGGATGGCCTCTACTTCCTCCACACGCATTGTAGACAACTCAGAGAAAAATGTGTGGACGGGTCATAAATCATATCCCAAGTGAGTTATCAATCAGTGTGGTCAGTATAAAGAATACTGGGACTAAGGTAGAAGAGAAACAGGTTGGAGAATTTGAGATCTTAGATAGCAAGTCAGAGTAGCAAATATGGAGTAGGATGTTTTAATTTTGGTGATAAAAGAGTGGCCTTTAGGAGTTTCAAGTGCTCCTTTCATGGATAGGCTCGATTCATGTTAAAAATTTGGAAAGGAATAAATACCAGCCTGGGCTCCAGGAAGCACCGTCGACAGCCCTACCCTGGCCCATCCCTGGCAGGAGCCAGGCACACATCTTAGCCTAGTCACTGTTCAATTCCGGCAAACGCATACAACCCACGTCCCCCAAAGGATGAGGTCAGATACCTCAGGTCACACTGGCGCTACACCTCCCTGTTCCTCTCTCACTTCTCCCAGGCACCTTCTTCCAACCTCAGTTCAGAAATTGACTTCCATTTGGACTCCTTCTTTTGAATTGGAGTCCCTCACTACATTTGTTTTCATAGAGAAATCTTGAGAATGTGTTAATATCTATTAGATCTCAAGAGACAGGAAATTCTATGAGAGGACATGTTTATGTTAGGCACTCTTAGTTGGGATTTGGCATTCATGCATCCTGATTCCCACTTACGGTGGGCGCTCCACTCAGCCTAATTCACCAGCTTCCCTTCCCAGGTTAACTCTGTGGCCTTTTCACATTATGAATCAGAAATGAGGCCCAGAACCCAGCATGGACATCCAATGATGCCCACAGCAACATGCTGTCTAGCTGAATGTTTTTAGAGTAGCACTTCTGCCTTCAATTTTTTCCTTACTCAGAAGTTATCACTGGGTTATCCACTGTCTTTTCTGAGTCTGACTTCATCATAATATTGCCATAATCTGGATCATGTAATCTCAGCCTTTGCCTTAACTTGCTGGGGACTTTTTGAGACTTTTTTTTTTATTGTTTGTGCTATTACAGGATCCCATTTTCCATCCTTCACCCACTTCCACACAGTCCGCCCCCTACTTTGATAATCAATCCCCACACCATTGTCCATGTCCATGGGCCCTTCATGTATGTTCTTTGACTAATCCCTTCACCTTCTTTCAATCAGTCCCCACCCGCCTCCTCCCCTCTTATAGCTATCAGTCTATTTCATGATTCCACACCTCTGGTTCTATTTTGCCCATTAGTTTATTTTATTCATTAGATTCCTCTTTAAGTGAGATCATATGATATTTGTCTTTCACTGACTGACTTATTTCACTTAGCATAATATTCTGCAGTTCTATCCATGCTGTTGCAAAAGGTAGGAATTCCTTCTTTTTTCCTGCTGCACAGTATTGCACTATGTAAATACCACAGTTTTTTGATCTACTCATCTACTAGTGGGCAGTTGGGCTGTTTCCAATTCTTGGCTATTGTAAATTGTGCTGCTATGAATATAGGGATGAACAAATTCTTTTGAATTGGTGTTTCTTAGTGTATATTTGATATATGCATTTAAGGCTACAAATTTTCCCTAGGCACTGTATTAGCTGCACCCAACAATTTTTATAAGTCCCAGGTTAAAAATATTTTCTAATTTATGTGGCAATTTCTCCTTTGGTCCATGAATTAGTTTTATAGACATCTTTGGGTGTTTTTGGGCTTTGCGGGGGAAAGTTATTTATTTAGATCTGTTCTTTTTCTTGCAGCTTACAAACTGTACTGATACTTTGTGTCATTTTTTCCCCAGCTATCTAGCTGCACATAGGATGCCATGATAGCTCCCAACTGTGATATGAAGCTAAAATCCAAATCAATCTTCATAAATATAAAGAAATGGATCCTAAGTTGTGGTAGTGGTGCTAAATGAAACACATCAAATTGAATTCCTGTAACCTAAATTATATCACAAGATATAATATAGTATTTTGAATTCAAAATTATCTGTATTAAATAATATTTTTAAACTGCAAAGCAATTGTGAGTCATTGGTCTTTGAATACATAATACTCTTTTCCACACTATTTATATCTTTTAAGCATTTTTATAATAAACATATAGTTTAATATAGTTTATTATCAAGTGGCAACTGAATCAAGTATAAGTTCATTGTTCAGTGTGACCAAAAAAAGCATCTCAAAACTGCCCTGACCCATGTGGCTTAGTTCGTTGGGTGTCACCCCACAAAATGAAATGTCAGTTCATATCCCAGTCAGGGCGCGGGCCCAGGTTGCAAGCTACATCTCCGGTTGGGGCGCATGCAGGACGCAGCCCATCAGTGTTTCTCTCTCTCTCTCTCCATTCCCCTCTCCCTCAAATAAGAATAAAATAAACCTTTAAAAGTAAATAAATGAAATCTTTAAAAAAAGAAAAAAGAAGAGCAAAAGCCTGGAACTATTCTAAATGTCCAACCAGGGAATTAATTAAATAATTTAAGGTATAGTATATTGTAATTAGTAATGATATAAGTAAATGTATATTTATTGACATAGAAAGATGTAATATATGCTATTACTAAGTGTTAAAGTAAGCTGCAAATTAATATTGTAGAATGACCTTATGATCATTTAATTTCTGGTAAAATACATACTTTAAAAATTCTGAGTGGAAGTAAGTCAAAATGTTTACCATTAACAATTATTATTACCATTATTTTGTTTATTATTCCAGATGCTGTCAATGTCCCACACAGTAATTCAGTTAACTTCTTTTGGCTTCCTCTGTGTCTGCGTTTTTTATTCCAGAGCTGTGGAAGACAGTTTGCCGGTGAGCAGACTGAAAATGCTGAGGTAGTAGCTCACTCCTGAGGGGCATAATTCTGAGGGATTTATTTTGCAGTATTTCTCTAGGTTTCTGCGTTTCTCCGTGAGATTTCTCTCTAGTTTCCCATTGTGTTGGCTGGCATGCCCTTTAATGTCTGGATTCTCTCCCTTGCATTACTTCCCCACTCCCCTAAGCTATTCTGCATTTCCCAAACAATCTGCTTGCACTCAGATCTTTGCCTCACCTGTTTATGGGTCTACTCGTACTAAAATATGTATCCGTAATTTCCAAATACTTCTGCTAAACCTCAGATTATTTACATAAAAAGTTAATGAAAATTTAAGAAATTTTGTCAGATGTTTTATAATTCAGATGTATAAAAGCATAATCAGAAGAAAAGTTAAAAGTACATTCTGTGTTCTTCAATAGTTTTGTTTTAAAGCTGTGATGGGACATAAAAACTATTTTTGAATATATGAAGGGTTGATAGTAAAAGGAAAATTAGACGTATTTAGTCATCATGACACCAAAGACACCATAGAAAAAGAGGCTAGTGGATGGAAGTCACAAAGAGAAATATATTTATTCAAATAAGCACTGTGTAGTAGTTAAAGGTGCCCAAAATTCGAATAACCTGTATCTGAAAAAAGAGCATTTCAGTCAGTGACAAGTGACAGTGTGTGAACAGAACTGATGACAGGGACAGTTGTGCTAAAGGATCTTTAATATCCCTTTCAATCTGGAGTTGCCAATTCTTAAGTCTAATTCATTAAACGATGTTGCTATCAGGAGACTACTTATACTTATTATTGATACCTGGAGTGTTGGATTATTTGGGACCATATGTTTACTGATAAACCTTCAGACATGAGTGAAGAGACCATTGCATGATCTTGTGCAAATGGTAAGAGTGCCTTCACAAAATGTACAGGAGGAGAAAGATTTAGGACTCTGAATAAATCACTAAATTTGGGTCCAAAAAATGTTGATTTAAAAATTGCTGTTATTGACCTGGTTAGTGTAGCTCAGTGGATTGAGTATCGGCCTGTGAACCAAAGGGTCGCCGGTTCGATTCCCCAGTCAGGGCACATGTCTGGGTTGTGGGCCAGGTCCCCAGTGTGAGGTATGCAGGAAGCAACCACACATGGATGTTTCTCTCCCTCTCTTTCTCCCTTCCTTCCCCTCTGCCTAAAAATAAAAAATAAATAAAATCTAAAAAAAATTGCTGTTATTAATACTGGCTGTATTTAAACCATGAAATGGGTCTCATTTTATATAATTTTCCAGAATTTGAAATATCTTCTGGATAAGCCAGAGATCATGAAGAAGTGGTCAGTTTGGACAAATAGGAAAATTCATTATACATCCTTAAAATAAAAGGAAACACAATTCTTCCTTGACCTACATTTTGAGAGAGTGCAGAAATAGGAAGAGCCAATGTGTAATACTAAAGGATCCTCCAATTTTGCTAATGAGTAACTTCCTATTGTGGTTAAAGGAGATTTCAAGGTATGAAATCATAGAAATGGGAAAATGGGTAAGTAGTGAGCAGTAAGGATGGCTAAAAGCAATGAGGATGCTTTGCTACCACCTTTAGAATTCCAAGTCTCCTGTCCTATCACCCCTATAAGTCATATCAAACCTTCTAGCTTACATATCTCATGTGTTTTTGTTTGGAAAATATGGCTCCATGTGTGGTAATGAGTCTTCTGGGGCATAAGATCCACCACCTAGTCCATCTTTCACCACTAACTAGCTTGTGTATTAACCTTGACCATGTAACAACCTTTCTAAGCTTTAATTTCTCTATGTGTAACATGAAGAATCAGACTATGATTTTTTAGTTTTCTTTCATCATTAACATTTTATGTTTCTTCAAGGATGGTACTCAATCCTACATAGAAGGAGAAAACACATACCCACCTACCAAAGAACCAAAGGTCTGAAGCAGACTCTCTTACCTGGTGTTATTTCTAAAATGACTTAAGCTTCCGATGGTTAGAGGTAGGTGGAGCTATCAGTCTCATCCCCTACATTCTTTTTTTTTTTTTTAAGATTTATTTATTTATTTATTTATTTATTTTTAGAGAGAGGGGAAAGGAGGGAGAGATGTGTGGTTGTCTCTTGCGTGCCCCCTACTGGGAACCTGGTCTGCAACCCAGGGATGTGCCCTGACTGGGAATTGAACCAGAAACTTTTGCTTTGCAGGCCAGCACTCAGTCCACTGAACCACACCAGCCAGGTCTCCTCCCCTGCATTCTATTATGTAGATTTTATAATGCAATCAAGTTCTAGGTCAAATTGTGCCATACTTACACATTTCTGTTAGTAAGCAGGAATAAAAAGTGTCACCCAAACTGCAGTGTAAGCTTGCTAAAGCCTAGCTTTCTACCCTTTTAAGCATTCGAACAAATAACTTGCTTTAAAGATTCACTCCAGGCAGGAACGACAGGATTGTGCTAATCACCTAGTCGAAGTCTGGCCACAGAATCCTTTTTAAGTAGCTGTACCCAGGATGAATTGGAATTCTAAGCTTGGAGTCCCATTCCAAAGGGAAGAGACTAATGGGTTCCCTCTTTGTCGTACCCGGTCCCTGTTCATGCAACTGTGGAAGGGCCGTACATAATTTCTAGCCTATCTTTTGAATACTATCTATTTTACCAATGAAAAATGGTCTCTAATATGTATTATGTTAAGCTAATTAACAAGTGCTCTGTGTTGATTAAAGATACTGGAGATGCCACCTGTGGAATGTGAGGGTTTTTTTCTTGTTGTTTTTGTTTGTTTGTTTGTTTGCACACTACTAATGTGTGTATGCCTAACTCAATGGTAATTAGATGACCTGGGGTGTAAATTAAAATTATACACATATATGTTACACTGTCTATAATGAACTATTTTAAAATAAATTATGAATATGTAAAAATATGATGTGAGGGCTTCCAGGAAGAGCTACTCTCCGAAAAGACCTGAAGTTGCACCATTCCTAATTTATTTTTTTTCAGATAGTACCTGTGACATTCTCTTCCCCTTACCCCCCTTCTCCTAATACTTTCTTTGTCATCCTTTATTCCATTTTCTCTTTACCATTCTAATTCCTGTCCTCTTACCATCCTTCACACTGTTTTTTTATTATGTGATATTCTTTTATCATATGATTATATCCTGGACTGAGATCTTAACACTGTAGTGTAAATTATGGTAATATTATTTTGGTCCCTTTGTTCGTCCCTCACACATCTGTCAAAACCTTGATTCTAGATGAATTAAGCCATCTGCCTTCTTAATTTATACACCTGGGCTTCTGAACATCGCTAGACAAAATTGTAGACTCATGTGCTATGAAACCAGAAAAATTCTTAGCCTCCAACTTCACATAGGTTTCAAGTTGCCTAGCATCAATTCTACATGTACTACAATGTCTACCTAAGGCCCAAGAGAATAAGGAATCCTAAGATATTAAATATATGATGAGCCAGAGATGGGGTAGTGATCAGGCAATAAACTTTTCTCTCTCACTCAATCCTTCCACACTCAAACCCTGCCACACTACCACCATTTCTGCACAGCTGCAATGGCTTTCTTGCTTTCATACTTGCCCCAGAATGTCTATTACCCACAAAGCACCTAGAGCAAGCTATTTAAAATGCAAATCAGACGAGTTAATTCCCCTCCTGACTCTGGGTGGTTTCCTGTCATACTTACACTAAAACCACTTCTTATTGAGGCCTATCAGACTCCGTGTGATATGGCTGCTCCCCACCTCTTGCCTGATCCTCTCTGTCCACCCTGACGTTCTTGCTGATTCTCAAGCTTAAAGCACATGCCCACACCTTTTGCACTTGCTGTTCTCTTTGACTAAAATGCTCTTCCTTAGAGTCGTTGTGGTTCACTCCTCACTTCATTCAGGACTCTCTGTTCATATGTCACCACCCTCTACATCCATACCTATCCTCTTTCTTACTCCATTAGCTTGAATGTTGAGAAATATCAGTACTTGAGGTTCTATCACCATATAAGAGAATTTTTGATGCTGCAGGTTATGTACTTCCATGTTCTACTTTTACTATGCCATAGGGTCTGTAGCATGCTGGTGCATGGAAAGGCAGGCATATCTTTGTATCATCAGAAAGTTATAAAGTAGCAGTCTAGAATGGCAAGGAGGACAGGGAGATTGTTCATCTGGTTTTGCCCATTTAGGCCCGGGGTTCCTTTACTTTTTAAATTTTTATTCATTTATGTTTATATTTATACAGAGTAAAATCCACTCTTTGTGAGGTATATTTTTATGAATTTTGACATATGTGTAGGTCATCTGTCAACCCCCACAATCAAGGTATAAAGCAGTTCTATCACTCTCCAAAATTTCCTCATGCAGCCCCTTTATAGTAAACCTTTTCTCCCACCCTCCCCCCAACTCTTACAACCACTTATATGTTCTCTGTCTCTATAGTTTTTAGGACCTACTGTTACCATTCATTATTCGAGGCCTACTGAGTCCTAATATCTTCAGGAGGTATTCAAATCTGTTCTTGATAACAAAATAATTAGTTGAATGTGACTGAAAGAGTGTTAAGTATGGATATATTTAATAAACCATATAAGGCTTTTTGGAGGAATGTGATATAAAGTCTCAAGGCAAAACCTAAGCTGGGGTGGTTAGAAGAATACTATCTGTTCTGGGTTGGCTTAGTTCATGTTCCTCCTTTCTATTTTATCAAGGTTTTGCTAATTCCCTTCCTAATACCTGATCCTGTCTTTCTTATAGTCACTTCTATAGGTGATGCCTTTAACATCAATCGCAGTATTTTTTCTTTGAATTTATAAATGCCAAAAGTTCCTTTTAAACATAGAATTATTGTCACTGAATTGCTAAAGATGACTCTTAGATGATTTTTGCAAAATACCAGCTACCTACTCAGTTCCTACAGCTCCCTGTCCCTTTCCATCTGAGTCTGGGTTCCTGGGCTCAGGTAGCAGTTGTTGGAGGGAATGATTACTTTACTCAAAAAGAAATAATGTAAATAGAAAGTTACGTGTTTTTGCCCTGGTTGGTGTAGCTCAGTGAATTGAGTGCTGGCCTGCGAACCAAGGAGTCGCCAGTCTGATTCCCCAGTCAGGGCACATGTCTGGGTTGCAGGCCAGGTCCCCACTGTGGGGCGTGTAAGAGGCAACCACCCATTCATATTTCTCTCCTTCTCCCTCTCTTCCCTTCTCTCTAAAAATAAATAAATAAAATCTTTTTAAAAAGTTACATGTATTTTATTCATTTATTTTAATTGTATTTATTGGGGTGACATTCGTTTGCAAAATTGTACAGGCTTCAAGTGTAATACTCAATAAAGTATCAACTGCAGACTGCATTGCGTGCCCACTGCCCCAAACAAAGTCTCTTTCCATCCCATTGTTCTCCCCCTTTGCCCTCCTCTACCAAGCCCCCAACCCCTCTCTCTCTGGCTGTCATTACACTGTTTTCTGTGTCTATGGAATATATTCTAAGAAACCTGAAGCACTAATTTGAAAGAATAGAGTCACCCCTATGTTCACTGAAGCATTATTGACAATAGTCATGATCTGGAAACAGCCCAAGTGCCCATCATCACTAGATGAGTGGATAAAAACGTTGTGGTACATTTACAAAATGGAACACTATGTGTCCATAAAAAAATAAGGAAATCTTACCTTTTGTGACAGTATGGATGGACGTGGAGATTGTAATGCTAAGTGAAATAAGCCAGTCAGAGATAGACAAATATCATATGATCTAACTTATACGTAGAATCTAATGAATAAAATAAACTGACATGCAAAACCGGAATAGATACATGGAACAGGCTGACAGCTGTCAGAGGGGAGGGTGGTTGTGGGACTGGATGAAAGAAGGTGAAGGGATTAACCAAAAAGCAGATGCTTCTTAACTTGAGCATTCTGTGCTCTGCCCTTGGCGCTCTAGTTTGCTGCATCTGTGTTTTGAGTGTACCCTGAAACTGAAGGCTTACGTGCCAGTTTTTAACTTCCAGTCTGATTACTACAGCCCTGGGGTCTTCTTGTTTGACAATTTCACACCCACTAATCATTCATACCGACTGGGAACTCTGACCCATGAATTCATAGAGGGATTTTGCTTCCCAGGAGTAGGAAATAAGAAGTAGGAATAACAAGAAAGCTGATATGTTAGTTCCTGTGACTTCTGCACCTGGGTCAACATCAGGGGTTACTGTATGTGGCAGGCTGTGATTGCAAAGTAACTTGAACGCCCACTGATGAGTTACAAATCTGCTTAAGCTTTGTCCATGCATATGGACAAGGGGCTACAGAGGGTCTTAGCTCTGAGTTCACCTTGGAGGACCCTTCATTTCCTAGTTCAGCCACTCCTCACAAGATCTCTGAGGGAGATACATTCCCAAGCGACAAGGGCAAAAGAAAACCAAGCAGCACTTCAGTCTTAGACTAGTAGTATCATTGGCCTGATTTGCCAGGGCAGTGCTGGGTGTCCAGGTGTAATTATTGAAAGCACGTTTTTTACTCTCAAAGTGTACCAATTTTGATGATAATTAAATGGCTACTCTAATTATATACAGCACATGTACACAACATATAACTCACCCCATCCCCATCTGGAGAAAATATGGAACCATTAGAAATGAGACAGACAAGGAAAAGGTAGTGGGTCAAAGAAAGGACCAAAGTCATTCCTGTTATTGACAAGTAAAATTGGCAGCCAAAATTTTGTAATGCCTTTTGGAGTGGAAACAATATACCCACAAAGGCAGTTCTCAGGTGGAATTTGACTTTTCATAAATACAGGGACTAATGGACGGCCATTAAAACTAAAGAGTAACACCCCCAAAAGGAAGTCTGGTCAAGCAGGGAGGAGATGCAGGAAGCCATGCAGAATGAACCAGAACAGAGACAAATCCCTTAGTCAAAACAGCTGAAAGAGGAACTGAAAGATGATTATTATGTCATTATATGGCAAAGTCCCTTATCTTATGCTCCATGGATAGACTTGTGGTCTATGTCAGTTTTGCAAACATTAACTAAAACTTCTCATGTATATAAAGTTTTCTGGAAGATCTACTCATGATTTTCATCAGATTCTCAAAAGTTCCAAAAGGTTAAAAACCATTGTTTTATGTTTTAAGTTCTGGTATATATTAAAATATATATCAAAAGGTAACTAGTTATTATTCTGGTCTTTGGGTTTAATTATTTTCAGCACATCTACCACTAGTTTCATAAAACCTTGAGTTAAAAAAGCCTTAACTCAACTAGGCGGGCCCTACCTGAGTTTTACAAATAACAATTCCAATACCTAGAGTAGAGGAACAAGATAAACAGCATTGTTAGCAAAATGTTCTCTTAACACAGCTTATTTCCCTCTAGGCGCGTTGCACGTTACAGAAGCTCTTGGTAATTCTATGCTTTGTAGGATAACATAGACAAATTTGCAAGTAAAATACTATACCAAAAATGAAAGAGATATGTCATGTGTAAGAAAATAGACTGGTTCTGCAATGTCACTTGAGGACACTTTTTTTTTCCTTTTGACTTTTGGTTTAGTTTATTCCTACGGGTGCTGCATTTATGTGACAATTAAGCTAGGGTGTGCTTGGTTTACATGGTTCTTACTTCTAATAAAACACCAAGTTGTAGGCAGCTCTACCTCTGCCATTAAGTATCTGGATGTCCTTTTGAAAGTCATTTAACTTCTCTGGGTCTGAGGCTCCTTATCTCTAGACATGAATTGAGAACATTGGATTTTATTAGACTTTATCAAAAGTTCCTTCCAGCATGGTGATTTTATGGTTTTGTATTTCTAGGAATACACTTATGTTTATCATTTTTAAGTTAATGCAACAAACTCCTGAGGGAGAGAGGCACATTATAGTCATTCAGGATGACAAAACATAAATGAAAGAAAAAACACTGCTTGAGCACTTTAGGCAACTGAGAAGAAGACCTCTCAGGGAAGCCTTCCTTCTCCCAGCTCTTCTCCCTCCTCCTGAAAAAGACTGATTGGCCAGATTGCAGGTGTCTCTGGTCCAATCATAGTAGTAGGTGGGAAGATCATGTACTAAAGATCTCTCTCTCTCTCTCTCTCTGTCTCTCTGTCTCTCTCTGTCACGCACATGACACACATATGAGTACAGCAGGAATTTGCTCTTCTTATGCCAACAAGGCTTATCCTATCTGGCTCTTTTGTTTCATCTTTTCCACCACGCAGAAACAAAAAAAAAATTAAACAAAATTATGAGGCCTTAATGTCACCCCCAGCTCTAGCCCAGCAATAGTTATTTATAGGCATTATTATTCAATTATATGTGAGCTGCATTCATTCTGACATTTGCGATGACCCTGAAGAATGATTACCCCCTTTACTCCATGGCTCATATATCATGCCACACAACATTCAGATCCAGATAAAACCATTGCCATAACCTTTGTGTTCATGAGTTAGTATAGAAGTCAAATTCTTCTTTCTACTGACATAGGCTGGGTAGCAATAGTTTTCTGTTCTTATGAAACAGTGATTATTTAAATGCTTGAATATGTTGCTTGCAATCTGAATTCTTATTGCTAAGAACCCAGAGCTTTGTGTCTGCCCTTCTCTTGTTCCTGTAAACGTTCTCAGAGGTCCACACCAATCAAGGTACGAACTACATTAAACCTGCTACAGCCTTATGCACGTTGGCTTTGGAATGTCTCCATCTACCCTGAAGGTGTTTGCCCAACATCAGCTTCCTTTGGGCTTCACCTTATTCAGTTTTGGGCCTTTCGGTCTTTCCTTATGAGGCTCCATTTAGACATGTGACCAATTTCTAGCCATTTACCCTACCTCTTTTAGAAACCCAATTTAGCCAATTGTCTTCAGCTAAAAGCCGAAAGAGCAAGAACGCCCACTGATTCAGTCCATATAGGTCAGACTTCTAGGGGAAAAAGAAACAGGATAGAAGAGGGTGGAGAGGAGGAACAAATGGAAAAAAATCCAGCACAAGAGCACCTTGAATATCAGGCATTTTGCTCTTCCCTCAGTTTTTCCTTCAGTCTGACCTTGAAGCATTGTTCTTTCATCAAGCAAATAGACCCTCAACAACCTCATTCTATGGGTCCTCTGGTCACATTCAGACAGGTGGAAGTCCTAAAGTGAACATAGCTGAGGATGTCAAGATGGGACACATAACAAAAAAATGGTACCCAAAGGTGTCTTTCTCTGAGCATGAGAATTCTTGGTTTTCATTGTAAATGAATTCTCTCTTCCTTTTACTCTTTCACCATGAAGAAAATAATATATATCCAGATGCTAACAAACTTCCATGGTAGTTTCCAGACTTTAGCCCTCAGGTTTTTTAAATGGCACATATTTTCAAGGTTGTCCTTCTTTAGTTTATTTAAGGACTACATGTATGCCATTGTGTTAAGTGTCAGGGGTTGTCATGGACTAAATGCTTGTATACTCCCAAGACATGTTGAAGCCCTACCCACCAATATAACAGTATTTGGACGTAGGCCCTATAAGGAGGTATTGAATAAATAAGGTTAAATGAGGTTTTAAAAGTGGGTTTCATATCTGCTGGGATTAGTGTCCTTATAAAAGAGACACCAGAGAGTTTATGTCTCCCTCTGTGCCCAGAAGAAAGACTATGTGAGGACATAGCGAGAAGTCTGCCATCTGCAAGCCAGTTTCATCTGACCAGAAGCTGAATCAACCAGAACCTTGATCTTGGGCTCCTATGTTCATTGCAGCATTGTTTACAACAGCCAAGACATGGAAACAATCTAAGTATTTCCACGTCTTGGAAATATTACACACACACAGTAGAATGTTACTCAGCTGAAGTCATGCCGTTTATGACAACATGGATGAACCTGGAGGAAATGCAATAAGCCAGAGGGAAAAAGATAAATACTGTATGATCTTTCTTATATGTGGAATCTGAAAAAGTTTAACTCAGAACCAGAAAGTAAAAGAGTGGTTGCTAGGGATGGGGGATAGGAGTATAGGGAGATGGTCATAGGGTATAAACTTTCAGTTTTTAAGATGCATAAGTTATGGGAATCCAGTATACACCATGATGACTATAGTTAATAATACTATATGGTATAACTGAAATATGCTGAGAATAGATCTCATGTTCTCATCACATCCCCCCCACACACATACACATACACAGTAACTATGGAAATAAAACTACAGCATACATATTCTTCTCAAGCACCCATGAAACATTCTGAAGGAAAGATAATGTGTTAGGCCATGACACAATCCCCAATAAATTTAAAAGGTTTGGAGTCATACAAAGTATGTTCTCCAACAACACCAAAATAAAATTAGAAGTCATTAACAAAAGGAAATTTAGAAAATTCTCAGATATGTGGAAATTGAAAAGCATATTCCCAATAATCAATTGGTCAAATAATATCAAAAAGAAAATTATAAAATATTCTGAGATGAATAAAAATGAAAATACAACATACTAAAACTTATGGAACACAACTAAATATGTGCTTAGAGAGAAACTTATAGTTGTAAGCACCTATGCGAAAGAGAAGAAAGATCTCAAATTAACAGCCTAATATTCTGCCTAAAAATAAACTACAAAAAGAAGAGTAAGTAAAATCCAAAGCAAGCAGAAAGAAAGATATAATTTAGAGAGGAAATAAATAAAATGGAAAATAGAAAGACAATAGAGAAAATTAACAAAACTAGTACTTTGTTTTCCCAAAGATCAACAAAATTGACAATCTTTTAGTTAGATTGATAAAGAAAAAGAAAGAAGTCTGAAATTGCTAATATTAGGAATAAAGAAGGGATATCTACTATCTTACCAAAATTAAAAGTACTATAAGGGAATGAACAATTGTTTGCCAACAAATCCGACAGCCTATATGAAATAAACATATCTCTTGAAAGACAAACTACCAAACTGACTCAAGGAGACATAGAAAAATCTAAATAAAACCATAATATGTAAAGATATTGAATTAGAATATTTAAAAAAATCTCAGGTCCAGATGCTTCACCAATGAATTTTATTCAACTTTTAAAGGAGGATTGACACCAGTCTTTGTCAAACTCTTCCATAAAAATAGAAGAGGAGGGAACACTTCCCAATTCATTCTATGAAGCCATTATTACCTTTATATCAAAATCAGACAAAGATACCACAAGTGAAGAAGACTATATACCAATATTTCTTATGAATACATATGTTAAAATCCTTAACAAAATATTAGCAAACCAAATTTAGCAATATAATAAAATGATAATTCGCCGCGACCAAATGGAATTTACCCTAGGGCTGCAAAGTCAGATTAACATTCAAAAATTAATTAATATAATATTGGTAGTGAGAAGGAAAAACAGCAAAACAGAGTTGTTATTGTCACAAGAGCAATCTAAATTAGAGCTGGGAGGCCTCCAGGAAGCTCAGCTAACACAACCCCTCCATATGAAACAGAACTTTTCAACTGGGCTAAAACCACAACACCCACACCCTGGTATAGTTTCTGGAACTGGCTTTGCATCACTGAACTCTCTATTAAAAAATTTTTTTTTCACCTAGCAGTAGACATAAGCAATTAATCATGTATAGCACATTGTAAGTCTGTTTGCTTGTACCAGTTACAGCTCTTTCAAGGCAACTTGTGTAACCCTTTTGGAAGACCATCTTTTTCTATCTTTATAAACTCTCCACCTTTTTTTCCCATCGGAGGACAGTTTGGCGTTTCTACCCAACCATGTGTTTCTGAATTGCAAATCCTAAAAAAGACTCCCGAAAAAGCTGTCGTTTGCCTTGCAGTTCTTTGTCAAAATTGATTGACAGTAGAATAAGAAACAAAAGCCACATGGTCATCTCAATAAACACAGAAAAAAATTGACAAATTCCAATACCTCTTCATAATAAGAGCACTGAATAAATTAGGAGTAGAAAGGAATTTCCTCAACCTGATGAAGACAATCCATTAAAACCCCACAGATAACATAATTCTTACTGGTGAAAGACCGAATGTTTTCCTGCTGAGATCAGAAACCAGAATATGATATGTGCTCTGACCACTTTACTTCGACACTGTACTGGGGGTCCTAGCCAGGGTAAGTAGTCAAGAAAGAGAGAAGGCATTTAGATTGGAAAAAAAAGAAATAAAACTACCTCTATTTTTGAATGACATGATCGGGTTCAGGGAAAATCCTAAGGAAACCACACAATATACTATTAGCATTAAGAAAAGAATTTGGCAAAGTTTCAGAACTGATCAATATAGAAAAATCAATACTATTTTTATACATTAGCAAGAACAATCTGAAACTGAAATAAAAATTCCATTTACAGTAGCATTAAAAAGAATAAAAATACTTAGGAATAAATTTAACAAAAGAGCAAAACTTATACAATAATAACTATAAGACATCATTGAAAGAAACTAAAGATACCTAAATAAATGAAGAGGCATCACACATTTATGGACCATTAGACAATATTAAAATGAAAATACTCATCAAAGTAATCTACAAATTCAACATAATTGCTATCAAAATCCCAGCTAGCATTTTTTTTTGCAGAAATTCACAGGCTGATCCTAAAATTTATATAAAAACACAAAGAATTCTGAATATTCAAAATAACCTTGAAAAGAACAAAATAGACACATTTCCGAATTTCAAAACATACTACAAAGCTACATTAATCATGACAATGTAGTAGTGGCATAAGGATGGACATATACAGCCATGGTATGTATTTAAGACTCCAAGGGGGATATCCTTCTATTTATGGTCAATGGAGTTTTTACAAGGGTGCAATATAATTCAATGAGAAAAAAATAATCATTTCAGCTAGTGGTACTGGGACCACTGAATATCCATATGCAAAAAAATAAAGTTGGATCCCTCCCGTATACAACACACAAAAACTAATTCAAAAAGGATCATAGACCTAAATGTGAGAGCTGAAGCTAGCAGAAGAAAGCACAGATCCTGGTGTCCTCATAATGTTGGTTAGGCAATGGTTTCTGAGGTATGATACCAAAAGCACAAACAAAAGAGAAGAACAGATAAAATGGACATCATCAAAACTAAAAACTTTCTTGCTTCAAAAGAAACCATCAAGGAAGTGAAAAGAGAACTCACTGAATGGGAGAAACTATTTGTAAATCACGAATCTGATAAAGTCCTGGTATCCCAAATATATAAATAACTCCCACAACTCAAAAATAAAAAGATGAACAACCCTATTAAAGAATGGGCAAAGGGTTTGAATGGACATTTCTCCAAAGAAGACAAACAAATGGTCAATGAGCACATGAGAAGACGTTCAACATCATTAGTTCCTTAGCATATGCAAATCAAAACCACGATAAGGTATCATTTCACACCAAATGGGATGGCTATAGTTAAAAAATGAGTAATTACAAGTATTGGCAAGGATTTGAATAATTGGAACCCTCATACACTGCTGGTAAAGTATGAAACGGTGCAGCCACTTTGAAAAAGGAGTTTGATAGTTTCTCAAAAGTTAAGCAAAAACATAAAGTTACCATGTGATCTAGTCTTTTCATTTTTAGATATATACTTAATAGAACTAAAAACTTCAGTTCATAGAAACACTTGTATGCAGATATTCATAGCAGCATTATTTATAATAGCTAAATAGTAGAAATGACCTAATTGCCCATCAACGAATGAGTCAATAAACAAAATGTGATACGTCCCTACAATGAAATATTACTAGGCTGTAAAAATAAATGAAGCACTGATACATACTGCAATATGAATGAATATTGGAAATATGAGAGGGGGATGCAAAAAAAACCCTGGAATTTATTTATAAAAAATTGTGTATTTATTCTTACATGTTTAAACTTCAGTCACCTTCAAGGTACTCTCCATTTGACACAATATATCTATTGAGACTATATCTATTTTGCAGTGCTTGAAGCAGCCTTCAAGCTCATCAGTTTTGATGCCTTTTAGTGTTTCTGCTGTTTTTGTTTCGCCTCTTCCACATCAGCAAAATGTTTCCCTTTGAGGGTTTTTTTCATCTCGGGAAACAAACAAACAAACAAAAAAGTCATTTGGGATGAGGTTGGGTGAATGGGGCATGGAGGTCATCCTGCTTTTTGGTCAAAAACTGCTGGTCAAAAACTGCAGTGTAGGCAGGTGCGCTTGTAAATCACCCATCATGAAATGGGTAAATGCTTTAAAAGATTCTTCAAAATAACACTTCACTGAAGCTGAATGCATCCTCTCACAACAACACCAGCTGGTACACTGAAATAGTTGCGTTCCTAGAACACACACCCAGTGGGGGAAGCCTGTACTACAAGGGGCCTACCCTCCAGAAGATAATTCCAGGTTTTGGGGGGTACCCTCTCATATTAGGTTAAGTTAAACAAGCCAGGTACAAAAGGCTTTCATTTACATAAAATGTCCGGAATAGGTAAATCCATCAAAACAGAAAGTAGGCGAGTGCTTTCTAAAGCCTGGGGGTGGGCGGTGAGAATGGGAACTGTGTGCTAATGAGTACAGATTTCTTTTAGAGATTATAAAAATGTTCTAAAATTAGATAATGATAATGATTGCATAATTCTACAAATACTGTAAAAGCCACCAAATTGTACACTTTATAAGGGTGAATTTTATGGTATATAATTTATATTTCAATAAAGCTGTTATTTTTTAAAATCTGGCATACAGTAGGTAGTTAATAAATATTGGTTGGTTTCATTCCCATCAGCCCAAATTCAGATAACAGAGCTGAGGCTATTTCTTGCCCAGAGTTTTAACAGCTTTGAGCCCTGTCGGACCTGGCAGTCATCAGGTAGCACTGCCTGAGGACTGCCAGTGAGGGAAATTGAAAACAGCTGTCCAGATTTTGGGGCTGGGGAGTGGTGCTGTAGTTAAGAATGGGGAATCCAAAATTTGGGGACAGATGCAGATTTCCTCACCAAACCGTTCCAGACAATACGCTCAGGAGGAGGATGAAGAATAAAAGTTAAGACAAGAGGCCAATGGTTTGTGATATGGAGGCACCTTAATTCAATTAACAGCTTCTTATATCCCCCTCTGTAAGCTTCGTTTAGCTGTCAGCTTGATTTCTTACAGAGCTAGGGCAGGTCTTCACCTGATTATATCATAGCTGACAGAGTCATTTTCCTGCCAGGTAACTGCATATTTTTTTCCGTTTTATTGAGATATAATTGACATGTAACATTGTATTAATTTTAGGTATGCAACACAATTGGATATATGTATATATTGTGAAACGATTACCATAATTATTTTAGTTAACACCCGTCACTCACATAGTAATGATTTTTTGTGTAATGAAAACTTTTAGGATCTACTGTCTGAGCAAATTTCAAATATATTGTACAATACAGTATTGTTGACTATAGCCACATTACCTCCCCAGACCTTATTTGTTTTACTTTTTATATAAATAATTATACTAGTAAGTATGGCAATGAAGGGCAACAAATGAGAATTAAATTTCTAAAATATTGGGCCTTCTACCCTGGATCTCAGTGCAAAAGGCCACTGAAATTTATTGAGCTATATTAACAACAGGTAAACCAGAAAAAACTGGACTGTATGAGTTTTCATTCAATGCAATCTTTTATTCAGATAAAGAATACTATATATTTATTCATTTAATCAATAACATGAAACAAATTCTTGTGGGAACAGAGCTAAAATATATTAAGAATTGATTGTTTACTGGGCACTGTATTAAGTAGTGTCACAAGCATGAGCCAGAAAGATAAAACCCAAGAGAGAGACTTTTGGTCTTATGTTGGACAACAGTGGAATCTGAAAAGCAGTTCCAATAGAGAGGTGAACCAGAGTTGGAAGGGTTAAAGAATGAGTGGGCAGTGAAAATGTGAATTATGTGTGGACTACGTTTTCAAGTTCAGCAGTAAAGGGAAAGATAGATGAGATAGTCTGAGGAAGAGGCAGGGTAAAAAAAGTCATAGTAACTTATTTTTCTGATTATACAATATGTGCCCAATGTAGATAGCTTGGAAGAACAAAGAAGTATAACGAAAAATGATGATCATCTTTAAATAAAAGTAAACTAGAAATCTACATTATCTGCATGAATTATGTCAAATAAAGTTGGATATCAATTTACTATAAGGCCAGTATACAAATTTAGATTTCTAACTAATTGAAGTATAGCTCCAGTAAGTCTAAAGAACGAAGGAAAGGTTTGAAAGTGACTTTTCTTTTAAGGCAAATGTTTATTTGAAGGGAAAGTATGGAAGTGACTTAGTACTGCTGGAGAGTAGTTTCCTTATATAACGGAAAACTTTTGTTGACAGAAGTAGATCTAGAAACTTAGAATAAAAAAAGGTGGCCCTCCTGGGGACAGAATGTACAGCATGGTAACAACAGATAATAACACTGTATTGTATATTTGAAAGTTGCTAAGAGAGTAGATCTTAAAATTGTCATCACAGGAAAAAAAATTGTAACTACATGTGGTGATGGTCATTAATTAGACTTATGGTGGTTATCCCTTTGCAATATGTACAGTATACATATTCATTATGTTGTACACCCGAAACTAAGACTATAATGTTAGATGTCAATGATATCACAATGGAAAAAATAATAAATTTTTAAAAAACACAGAGGAGCAAATAAAAAGATATCATACCCACGATAATTGAAATTACGAACTTTATTTCTATTTCAGTCTCCTCCTCCACACACCTGGCCCAGATCTCTGCACCCAGAGAAGCCAGAAGTCAGGAAAGGGAGTATCATTCACTTTCCTTCTCTTTCATTGCATTTCTACTGCTCCTCCCCTGGTTTTATAAATCTCCAAAGCTACAGTGCAGAGAGGAGAGGAAAGTGGGGCAGGAAAACTATTAGTTAACTGATGCCAATGATGGCTGCTATTGGCTCCTTTAGATTTGGCAGATATTTACATCTGGCTCTTTCTCTCCTATGGGATGTTTGGGTTATTTTGCAAAGCCTACCGTCATCACCACCACTGCCGGGCAGCGTAAATTCATCTCTATTCCAGCTAGTCATCTGCGATTTGTTCCACATTCGGATATGTATGAGGGTCTACTTTTGGCCTTGTTCTGAGGCTTCCTCTTGAGCAGAAACTAAGACAACCCCAGGCTGACTTACTTCCACATATTCTACCCAGATCTGATCCTTGGGAAACATCACAATGTTTGCTGTGACAGACTTGAAAAGGGCAGCTACTTCCCAAACTATAGCCATTGTCCACTTTCTCTAAGCTCACATCCCTTAGATTTTTCAGGTATAATTGCGACACCAGGCTTCTGTGTCCCACAAACTGCAAGGATCACATGTTAAACTTTTTAAGTGGTTTCTTACTCTAAGGTAAAAGAGAAGTACACAAAATCACATGCTCTTGCCACCACTGTGGTATAATCATACATACAAATCTATGTAAATGCATATGTGCATATGTTAAAATTTTAAATAAATAATAAATAAAATAAGGCACTTAAAGAGCCAAGCAGAATGCTGGGAAGGCAGTAAGTACTAAATGAATGTTGGCTATTATTGCTAAATACTAGTTATCCCAGAAAGGCCATCAATGTGATTGTTATGAAATGAGGAAAAGACAGTCATTTTTTTAAAAGCCTAGCTAGCTCCTTGCCAGTAAATCAATTTGCTTTATTAAAGTATAGTTTAAAATATTGAGGACTATCCTGTCTCATATTTTTTACAACAAAGATGATATGACATAATTGGGAAGATCAGTACATCTGCAGAGGCAAAGAAAGTTTTACCAAACACAAACCACTATGAAAAAAACTAAACATACATGGCACAACATTTTGAAAATGGTTAGCATTATAAACAAAACAAAGCAGCCCTGGTCACTGTGTCTCAGTTGGTTGGAGTGTCATCCTGTAACTGAAAGGTTGTGGATTCGATTCTCACTTGGGGCACATGGTTAGTTTGCTGGTTCAATCCCTGGTCTGAGTGCAAATAGGAGGCAACCAATCAACACTTCTCTCTCACATCAATGTTTGTTTCTCTTCCTTTCTCTCTCTTTAAGAGCAATGAAAAAGAAAATTCCTCGGGTGAGGATTTAAAAACATTTTTCTTCAAACCTAAAGAAAAAAAGAAAAGCAAAAACTAAAAACAGGGAGATCAAGAAAGTGGAGGAGTGAATGGAAGTCACACTGACCACCTCCCAGGACCAATCTGGAATTACAACTAAATTGTGGAGAAATCACCTGGAACAAATAGCTGAACAATAGCAAGAGAGAAGCCTTATAACCTTGGACAGACAGAAGAATCAGTTCAGCACAACCTGACTGGTAAGGAGTGCAGTGGAGAGTGAGAAGGCTGAGTGGGCACCCTCAGGCAGCAGTGCCAGAGGGGTATTTAAGCAGCCAGTTGGATCCCCCTGAGAAGAGTGGGGTCTAAACCATAAGCCGGGATCCCCAGCCTACAGCACCAGAGCCCCAAAAGTACACAGTTAACAGCCAGCTGCGAAAAGTAGCAGGGTTGCTGTCTGCCAGAGACAGGCAGCTGGAGACTGAAAGAGCTGTTTAAAGGGCCAACACATAAATTTTCACCTGCAGCCACTTACCCTTGGCTCCGGGAAAGGTGGGGGCAGAGTGGGCTGGAAACCCCTAAGGAGAGACTGGTGATGGAGGCTTTGGGGAGGGATATGAGGCAGTAGTTGCAGGGAACCCAGTGCTGAGCCATCCCCTACGTGGCAGCAACTACCTTGCTCAGGCAGACCACTTCCCTGAGCAGCAACCTGAGAAGAAACAACAGCCCCGCCCCCAGGAGGGACTCTGCCCTGGCCCTGTGGCTCTTAAGTCTGACTGCTGAGTGCAGAGTGGCAGCCACAGACAGCAGATCCCTGCAAAAGCAGGGCAGAGTGGACTAGAAATACTTGAGGAGAGACTGGGGACAGAAACTTTAGGGAGAGAACTGAGAGAGCAGCCTCCAGAATTATGGTGCTGAATCATCCCCCATAAGGCAGCAGCCATCAAGCTCCCACAGACCACTTCCCTCTGAGCAGCAGCAGCCTGAGGGGAAACATTAGCCCCGACCCCAGGAGGGATTCTGCCCCGCCCTATGGTGCTTAAGCCTGATGGCTGAGTGCAGAGTGGCTAGATTAACAACCGCAGGAGACAGCCACAGACAGTAGGTCCCTGGAAGTCTCAAATAGGCTGCCTAAGGTCAGACAGGGTCAACATCTGACTTCACTAGAGGTGGATCCAGAAAGAAAAAACAGGGTTAGTAAATACTTGAGGCTACCAGACTGAAATCCACTGTGGTCTTCTCCATGAGTAGAGATATTTTCTTTACTACATAACTTTTTAACATTCATTTCTTGTCCATCAAGTTGGTTCATATTTAGTCACTAGATTTTATACTATAGTTTATTTCTCTCCTTTCTTATAGTAGTCCTAATCTCTTTATAGCCTTATTAATACTGGTACATTTGCTGTTGATAGTGGGATTGCAGAGGGGAGTTATTTTTGCAGTCGTGGGTTTGTTTCCTGGGCTTTGTGGTTTTTCTCTAGCAGCCAATTAATGGGAATACAAAGAAACAACCCCCAACCAAAAGGAAAGGAGGAATCCTCAGAAAGATTACTAATGAACTAGAGGCAAGTAAACTATCAGACATTGAGTTCAAAACAATGGTTGTGAGGAAGCTCAATGAACTCATTGAGCTCAGTGAGAATTACCAAAAACTACAGGGTAACTATAAGGAACTTACTGCAAACTATATCAACATGAAAAAGGACATAGAAACTATCCACAAGAGCCAGGCAGAAATAAAAAAAATACAATTTCTGAATTGAAGAACACAGTAGAAGGAATCAAAAACAGGTTAGATGAAACAGAGGATCGAATCTGCAAGCTGGATGACATGGTAGGAAAAAACCCCCAGAAAGAGCAAGAAAATGAAAAAAGCCTCAAAAAGAACAAACAGGGGTTAAGGGAAATGCAGGACAACATGAAACATAATAATATCCATATAATAGGAATGCCAGAAGGAGAAGAAGAGGAGCAAGGGACAGAAAACCTCTTTAAAAAGTAATGATGGAAAACCTCCCTAATTTGAGGAGATAAAAAGTTACACAAGTCCAGGAAGCACAGAGGGTCACAATCAAGAAGAACACAAAGAGACCCACTCCAAGACACATCATAATTATAATGGCAGATATCAAGAACAAAGAGAGAATCTTAAAGGCAGCAAAGGAGACACAAGAAGTAACATACAAGAGAGCCCCAATAAGGCTAGCAGCTGACTTCTCCACAGAAACACTATAAGCCAAAAAGGAACAGTGAGAAATATTCTGAGTAATGAAAAGCAAAGGCTTGCAACCAAGACTACTCTACCCAGCAAGGCTCTCAATTAAAATGGAAGGTGAAATAAGGAGTTCCCCAGACAAAAGGAGTCTAAAAGAATACACTTCTACCAAACCAACTTTGCGAGATATGCTAAAAAGACTGCTATAAGAAGATCAAGAAAAAGAGTGAGAGCGAGAGGAACACAAGTACAAAGGGAAAAATGAATAAGTACCTATCAATAATAACTTTAAATGTAAGTGGATTGAATGCTCCAATTAAAAGACATAGGGTAGCTGAATGGATAAGAAAACATGACCGGCACATATACTACTTACAAGAGACCCACCTCAGAACAAAAGACCTACACAGACCAACAGCAAAGGGTTGGGAAAAAAATATTCCAAACAAATAGACAGGAAAAAAACCAGGGTAGCAATAGTTATATCAGACATAATAGACTTCAAAACAAAGGTCATAAAAAGAGACACAGAAGGACACTTCATAATACTCAAGGGAAGAATCCATCAAGAAGACATAAACATTGTAAACCTATATGCACCCAACATAGGAGAACCCAAATATATAAGGAAAATCTTGGAGGACTTCAAGAAAGATATAGGCAGCAATACACTTATAACAGGGGATTTTAATACTCCATGGTCAACAATGGATAGATCATCCAAACAAAATATCAACAAGGATATTGTGGAATTGAATGACACATTAGATCAAATGGACTTAACTGATATATATAGAGCCTTTCATCCCAAAGAAGCAAATTACTCATTCTTTTCAAATGCACATGGAACATTTTCAAAGGAAGACCACATGATAGGACAGAAAATAAGCCTCAACAAGTTTAAGAAAATTAAAATCATATCAAGCATTTTCTCAGACCACAAGGGTTTAAAACTAGAAACCTTCCTCAAGGAAAAAACTCAAAAACATTCAAACTCATGGACACTGAAGAGCATGCTATAAAAAAGTGAATGGGTCAATAATGAGACCAAAGAAGAAATCAAAAGTTCCTAGAAACAAATGAAAATGAACATACAACAGTCCAAAACCTACGGGACACATCAAGGGCAGTCTTGAGAGGAAAGTTCATAGCCATACAGGCCTATCTAAAAAAGATAGAAACATTTCAAACAACCTAATCCTACATCTACAAGAACTGGAGAAACAACAATAAACAAAGCCCAGGGCGAGCAGAAGGAAGGAAATTATCAAGATCAGAGCAGAATTGAATGACACAGAGACTAAAAGAACAATTCAAAGGATCAATAAATCCAGGAGCTGGTTCTTTGTAAAGATAAGCAAAATTGACAAGCCTTTAAGCAGATTCATCAAGAAAAAAAGGGAGAGGACCCAAATAAATAAAATCTGAAAAGAAAGAGGAGAAATTACAACTGCTACCACAGAAATACAAAGGATCTTAAGAAATTACTACAAACAACTATATCCTGAGAAATTTGATAACCTGGGTGAAATGGACAAATTTATAGAAAAATATAATCCTCCAAAACTGAGTGAAGAAGAAGCAGAAGGCCTGAACAGATAGATAATTGCTGGTGAAACTGAAGCAGTAATCAAAAATCTCCAGGCACACCAAAGCCCTGGACCAGATGGTTTCACAGGGGAATTTTACAAAACATTTAAAGGAGAGCTAACCACTGTCCTTCTCAGACTACTCCAAAAAATCCAAGAGAGGGAAATCTCCCAAACTCTCTTCCTGAGGCCAGCATCATCCTAATCCCAAAACCAGATAAAGACACAGCAAGGAAAGGAAACTGCAGACCGATATCACAGATGAACATAAACACTAAAATCCTCAACAAAATATTGGCAAATTGCATCCAGTTATACATTAAAAAGATCATCCACCATAATCAAGTGGGATTCATTCCAGGGATGCAAGGATGGTACGATATTCACAAATGAATGAATGTAATACATCACATAAACAAAAGGAAAGACAAAAATCACATGATCAAATCAATAGATGCAGAAAAAGCATTTGACAAGGTACAGCACCCATTTATGATAAAAAACACTCATTGAAGTGGCAATAAAGGGGGCATACCTCAACATGATAAAGGCTATACATGAGAAACCTATATCCATCATTATATTGAATGGGCAAAAACTAAAAACTCTCCCACTAAGATCAGGAACAAGACAAGGATGTTTGCTTTCACCACTTCTCTTCAACATAGTATTAGAAGTCCTAGCCACAGCCATCAGACAAGAAAAAGAAATAGAAGACATCCAAATGGGGAAGGGAGGAAGTAAAACTGTCATTGTCTGCAGATGACATGAGAGTGTACATAGAAAACCTGATAGAGTCCACCAAAAAATTACTCAACCCAATAAGTGAATTTGGCAAAACAGCAGGATACAAAGTCAATATTCAGAAATCAAAGGCATTTTTATGCACCAAAAATTAAATATCTGAAGCAGAAATCAGAGAAAAAATCCCATTTACTACAGCAACAAGAAAAATGAAGTACCTAGGAATAAAATTAACCAAGGAGGTTAAAAGACCTGTACTCAGAAAACTACACAACACTGAAGAAAGACATTTGGAAGACACAAATAAATGGAAGCATATACCATGTTCATGAATTGGAAGAATTCACATCATTGAAATGTCCATACTACCCAAACAATTTATAGATTCAATGCAATCCCTACTAAATTACCAATTATATATTTCATAGATATAGAACAAACATTTCAAAAATTTATGTGGACTCACAAATGACCCTGAATAGCTGCAGCAATTTTGAGAAAGAAGAACAAAGTAGGAGGGATCACAATACCTGACATCAAACTATATTATAAGGTCACTGTAATCAAAACAGCCTGGTACTGGCATTAGAACAGACACATAGATCAATGGAACAGAATAGAGAGCCCAAAAATAAACTCATGTCTCTATGGTCAATTATGTGACCAAGGGGACCAAAGCATAAAATGGTGTAAAAATGGCCTCTTCCATAAATGGTGTTGGGAGATCTGGATGGCTACATGCAAAAAAAAATGAAATTCAACCATCAACTTACACCACACACAAAAGTAAACTCAAGATGGATAAAAGACTTCAATATAAGTTGCAACACCATAAAAGTCCTAGAGGAGAACATAAGCAGGAAAATATCAGATATTCCACACAGCAATATTTTCACCAATATGTCCCCTAGACCAAGGGACAGAAAGGAAAGAATAAACAAATGGGACTTCATCAAAATAAGAAGCTTCTGCACGGCTAAAGAAAACATCAGCAAAATGAAAAGGGAACCAACCGTATGTGAAAATATATTTGCCAGCGATACCTCAGACAAGGCTTTGATCTCCAAAATATATAAAGAACTCAAATGACTCCACTTCAGGAAGACAAACAACCTAATTTAAAAATGGGCAAAGGACCTGAACAGACACTTCTCCAAGGAGGACATACACAGGGCCCAGGGATATATGATGGCTATGCTCAGCATCACTAGCCATCAGAGAGATGCAGATTAAAACCACAATGAGATACCACTTCACATCAGCCAGAATGGCCATCAAAAAGAAATCAACAAACAACAAGTTCTGGTAAGGATGTGGAGAAAAGGAAACCCTAGTACACCTTTGGTGGGAATGCAGACTGGTGCAGCCACTGTGGAAAACAGTTTGGAATTTCCTCAGAAAACTAAAAATGGAACTGCCTTTTGACCCAGCAATTCCACTGCTGGGATTATACCCTAAGAATCCGGAAACACCAATTCAAAAGAACCTATGTACCCCAATATTCATAGCAGCACAATTTACAATAGCCAAGAATTGGAAGCAACCTAAGTGCCCAACAGTAAATGAGTTGATCAAAATCCTATGGTACATTTACACAATGGAATATGTGGCAGAAAAAAAGAGCTACTACACTTCATGACAGCATGGACAAAACAGGGGAGCATTATGCTAAGTGAATAAGCCATGCAGTGAAAGGCAGATACCAAATGATCTTATCCATACGTGGAAACTGATCAACGAAATAAACAAGCAAGCAAAATATAACCATCAACATTGAAATAAAAAACAAACTGACAGTAACCAGAGGGGAGGAGAGAGGGGGATGACGGGGAAAAGGAAGGAAAGGGTCACCAAGGAGCACGCATAAAGGACCCATGGACTAAGCCAAATGGGGGAAGGATTGAGGGTGGGAGGGGGATAGGTCGGGCTAGGGAAAGTGGTGGCAGGAAAATGTTGACAAAAAAAGAAATAGACAGGGAGAGGCTAAGAATAGTATCAGAAATTGAGAAGCCAAAGAACTGATATGTGTAACCCATAAACATGAACTAAGAGGTGTGGGGATGATGGGATGGGGTGCATGGAGGAGGGGATAAAGGGGAGAAAAAAGAGAATTTTGATGCCTAGTACTGTGTCCGGTATATTTAGGTGCCCAATAAATACTTGATGAATAATGAATGAAAAATTAAAAATTAAAAAAAACAACTAGAAAACACCAGGATGGCAAGTCAATAGTGCAATTTTGGTGCTATCTAAATACTTTTCTGTAAACAGGGTAGATGACAAATAAAGGAAATTTCAATAACCATAATTGTTCCCTGCAGATCACACAGCCAACATAGGAGAGGCAATTAGGTGGGGTATTACAATGACTTAAATGGTCAGCTTGCTGTTTGTTTGTGGACCCAGGCCCAACCAGAAATATTCAAGCATTCATTCTCCACGACTTCACTTAGTAAAAAAAATATGCACCTATTATGTGCAAAGTGATTTCCGAGAGCCTGTGATGGATATTAAGGACTATGACACAATAATTGGTCTCAAGATGTTACAGTATAGTTGTAAACAGTAAACAAAGAATGCTGTCTTTCAGTTTAGAAAAATTTTGTGGAAAACCAAGCTAAGCAGGTAGAGTGTTAGGTCCTTGTCATTAGGAGAAACACTTGCTGTTACTGTTAAATTCTAAATATTTCCAAAACCAAGATGTCTATTTTCAAGTTTGTTGCTGTTGGGTAGTAGGTAAAAGATGTATATGGTAAAAATTAATCAAAGGATACAAAAGAGCATTTGTTTTTAAATATCATGTATTATATATATGCATTTTCTTACATATCAGGACACAAGAAATACCCATTTTCAAAGACACTAATTTTTAGTTCATTAGGTTATTATTTTATTTCCTTCTTCAATTTACCTCTCCCCTCACAGCATGCAATATGCAGAAGTTGGTAGGTAAATTCTAAGCTAGCGTAATGCTTGGCCAGATGTCATTCCCTTTTCTCTTTTTAGAATTTCTGTGGTATTTTCTATAAATATTTCTTTTGTGATATAATCTATCTTCCTTTTTTTTGTTTCCTCCATTTCTCTCTTTTTTGAAAAAAAGCCTAATCACATAACCCAATAGGGAGCTAAAAGTCCTTAGTTCAGCAACTTCTAATCTGCTACTGAATTCTTCCCAGACCCATGATTTAACATCTGTGTTCAATATTCTAATCTACCAAAGAGGAATAAAGCTCAGCTTGACTTGCTTCTTTCAACCTGGAAGAGCAACTAAAGAGAAAAAAGAAGAATTGAACTTGTCAGCTTTCTGATTTAAGATCTTTCTAATATAGCTTCATTATTTTGACATGAATTCCCTAGATATCGGACTCACTCAGATTCAAATTTAAGGGCAAAAAGCATCCCAGAGACAAATATAAATTACGTGTGAATTACTGAACCTCTGCTTTGCCCGATACAGACAATTGAGTGACGTTATATTTTACACAGTGAAAAGTGGCTAACAATTAGCGTTTTATACAATATTAAGATATTGCAGTCCAAAGTGGTAGAATACAGACTTGTTAATAATTATTTTTAATGTTATATTTAAAATAACTTTGAAATTGGGTCATAATGAGTGATTCTTGAAAAATCCCCAGCTAATTTTAATGCCCCAGCTTTAAATAATGCTAAAACACAATGGCTTCATCTTGAAAATTTGACAACCAAATTGGTACTAATTAAAGCAATGTGTGCAATTTTCCTAGGGCTCTAAAACAAAAAGGGATTTGAAACTCAGTTACAAACTAGAATGACACAAAATGAGAAAATTGGAAGATTTTGTAAGAAGCACACATTAATACAGTAGAGAACAGGTAAATCTACAAGATGTTATATGAAACATAATTTATGTGAATTTTTGAAAAGATATAATACCTGAGTGCACTTAACAGTGATGATGCTTGTATGAGCTTGACCCTGAGATATACTGGGGAGAGGAGGAGGGAACTGATCCGGGTTGGGTCACCGGGGCAGCGAGCTAGTGTGCAAATGGTAAATTCACCACTGATTGTGACTGCCATTGAAATTTAGACCATTCCAGTGACCAAGGGTATAAAGACTAGAAAATAATGAAGTCAGGAGAGACAATAGTTCTGGATTTCGGGAACAGAAGTCTAACAAAGCTTTGGGTTCATGGACCACAGAATTTGACCCCTCAGTTCACATGAATTTGGCTCACCGCTCCTGTTCCAAAGGAGGAGGAGTATTCTTACATACGGCCTGTGTGGCTGACCTTTAGTCTCCAGCCCCTCTTGGAGTTTGGGTTGATATCGTTAGTCTTCAGTCCCTTGTGGAGGCAAAACTGATTCAGCTTCGTAGCCCCATACCAGTCAGCCATTGGCTGTGAGCCCCCACTGGGTGGTAGTGGTGGGGAGGCTAGGTATTATTTCCCAGTCACTTCCGAATTAGCCAGCAACTGGTGACCCAAGACAATTCTCTAGAGTTGGGTGCAGCTGTGAGCCAATATTAGTCATATTGGCAGCAGCTCAAGGACAGATGCATTGACCTGGAAAAGGGGGCATGGATGGGCCACCAATAAGATTTACATCATTGGTCGCCTTATGACTGATACACTCTGAAAAAGGTGTAGTTAGGCACTTTTGTCATTGTGGGAACATCACAGAGTGCACTAACACAAACCTAAATCATATAGCCTACTGAACACCTACGCTATCTGATATAGCTTATTGCTCCTAGGCTATAAGACTATACAGCATATTGCTGTACTGAATACTGTAGGCAATTGTAACATAGTAGCAAGTATTTTTGTATCTAAACATATCTAAACATAGAAAATGTACAATGAAATCACAGTTTAAAAGATTAAAATGGAATAACTGTAATATACTGCATAAACAAAATGGACAAAAATCACATGATCATATTAGTAGATGCTGAAAAAACATTTGATAAAATCCAGTGCCCATTTATGATAAAAAACATTCAGCAATGTGGAAATACAGGAAGCATACCTCAACATAATGAAGGCCATATATGAGAAACCTACGGCCAACATTATATGCAAAGGGAAAAAACTAAAAGTTTTTCCCTTAAGATCAGGAACAAGGTAAGCGTGTCCACTTTCACCACTCTTATTCAACATAGTACCAGAAGTTCTGGCCACAGCAATCAGACAGGAAAAAGTCTGAAAAAATAATGAAGGAGAACTTCCCCAATCTGGTAAAGGAAATAGACTTCCAGGAGGTCCAGGAAGCCCAGAGTCCCAAAGAAGTTGGACCCAAGGAAGCACACAACAAAGCACATCATAATTCCATTGCCCAAGATTAAAGATAAGGAGCAAATCTTCAAAGCAGCAAGAGAAAAGGAGATAGTTACCTACAAAGGAGTTCCCATAAGACTATCAGCTGATTTCTCAAAAGGAACCTTATAGGCAAGAGGGGGCTAGCAAGAAGTATTCGAAGTCACGAAAGCCAAGGAACTACATCCAAGAATACTCTATCCAGCAAATCTGTCATTTTAGAATGAAAGGGCAGATAAAGTGCTTCCCAGATAAGGTCAAGTTAAAGGAGTTCATCATCACCAAAGTCCTCATTATATGAAATGTTAAAGGGACTTATCTAAGAAAAAGACAATCAAAACTATGAACAGTAAAATGACAGCAAACTCACAACTATCAACAACTGAACCTAAAAACAAAAACAAACTAAACAAACAACTAGAACAGGAACAGAATCACAGAAACAGAGATTACATGGAGGGTTATCAGAGGGGACGGGGGGTGGGGAGAAAGGGAGAAAATATACAGGGAACAAGAAACATAAATGGGAGGTACAAATAGACAGGGGGAGGTTAAGAATAGTGTAGGAAAGGGAGAAGCCAAAGAACTTATATATATGACCCATGGACATGAACTAAGGGGGTGGGGGAGGTGCTGGTGGGAAGGGAGGTACAGAACGGAGGGGAATAAAAGAGAGAAAAAAGGGGACAACAGTAACAGCATAATCAACAAAATATACTTAAAAAAAGAAATGAGGAATGTGTTTCAAGAAAACAAGAAGTGAATAAACTCAAGATGAGTTAAGGAAACTAGTGAACTAGTTTATGTGGAGGGTTTGGAGGACGAGACGTGAAAGTTAAATCTGACATGGAAGCCTTTGCTGGTGGTTAGCAAGAGAACTGATGTTATCAAAGCTTTATTTGGGGAGATGTGTAATGACATTAAGCAAAACTATTTGCAGGAGAACTAATGACAGCCAAAAATTTGAATTCAAGCATGAGAAAATAAGGCCTCATGCTGATCATAGCAAAAATGGAAATAATAGACAAATGGGAAACCCACTTCAAAACACTAGACTTGTTTGTGCGTTCTTTTAAAAAGTTAAACATGGAACTATTATATAACCCAGTAATTCCACTCCTAGGTATATACTCAAAAGAACTGAAAACAGGCATTCAAATAAAATCTTGTAGTTCACTCACTCCACACTTGGTAAAGAAGATGCCATTATTGATGATAAATAAAGCACAGACAGCCTCTGGTGGCAGGAAGACGTGCAATTGTTCACATTTCCACTAGTGGTGAACTGGGATGACATACCAGTGGAAAGAAATACCCTTGCTTGTTTGATATATCAGACATTAGAGAAATACGGATATAATAGTAACTACAAGGACAATGGGATTCCATAGCCAATGCGAAACTGGACTGATACTCTAGAAAAAGATAACAAGGGCTGAGAGCAATTAATAGGCAACTGAAAGTCAAGAAGAAAGTCAGGGGAGCCATAGCAGCATATAAAGTTGTTCTTATTTCGTGGAGCAGGAAGGTAGAGAAAACTTAAAACCAGGCCTAGATCTTAATTGTCAGAGTAGGTGCTTTCCCCAAAAGTTCAACTTTCAAGCAAGACAGACCTGCTATATTAATGTCAAGACCCTGTTTAAGAAAGAACTGGGCCCTAACACTTACGGTGAGGATATTTGGGTTGATATCCCTGAAAAATGTTGAATTTTCAGATCTCCCTGAAAGTTATAAGCCTGCAAAGTAGCCCAAACCCCTATTCAGAGCTACCACTTCCCTATTGCTTTAAGGATATGCAGACTTCTCTCCCCTGCAAGACAGCCTGTGCTCCTCACAGAACCTGTGAGGCAGGTAGAATGGAAGAATTCC